>VUQH01001644.1:6498-51708 GCA_015106775.1 Etroplus canarensis
TTATATAGCGCTTTTATCTACCTTATTTCTAAGGCCCAAAGCGCTTTACAGTTACACTCACTCACCCATTCACACACCAATGGCGGCAGAGCTGCCACGCAAGGCGCTAACCAAGCCATCAGGAGCAACGTGGGGTTAAGTGTCTTGCCCAAGGACACATCGACACACGGCCGGCAGAGTGGGAACCAAACCTGCGATCAACCGATCAGAGGTTGACCGTTCTACCTCTGCACCACGGCCGCCTGCATATTGTGTGAATAATGAATGTATGCCAATTTATAGGGAAGATGCTTCACTAAGTAAGTGAGAAGCTCCATGTGGGAACCTAAACTTCATGGCAAGCTGTTCAAGCAATGCCACTTATATGGTTCAAAATGAAAGAGATGCACTTAATGTTTAATAAAACGTATCTCTTTTAATAAACGTGTATTCAGTGTCTGTATGGAACTGGCAGATTCCATGAATAGATTTATTACAAATATGTTTTTGCGTGACAAATATGAATGTTTTTGTCCCAACATCCACTTCTATACCTCACACTTTGCTCTTGTGAATAAACACATTGAATTTTGGGTGTTCCTCTATTGCATCCTCTGTTTGAAAAGCAATAAATGCACTGGAGTGAGAAAAATGAAGAGAACTGCATAAAATGACTCAACAATAAGAAATAATGTTTCAAGGGTGTCAAAAATTTGAAGGAACTTTGCAAACCTGTTGTTTCAATAACCTAGCGCACTCAGGCCTTTCCTGTCCCAAGCCCTGATACAGACTGATTAATAGTTCCGCAGGGAATTTGGGAGAAAGGCTCAACCAGGAATGACCCAAAAGTCTTCCTTTCATGTGGTTGACTAAACAATCTCTGTTGTGTGTGAAATTGATTTCTTGTAATATTCAGCTGAATGGCATTGATAAAAGCGTCTTATCTACTAGAGTGCAGACATTATATATCTGATATCCTCTTGAACCACATGCAGTCACACATACTATGGTGCTGCGCAGTGAATTGCTCTGACCTTGTGTGTCTGCTCAGCACATGACAGAGGGGTGGAGAATTGTAGGGGCATGGCACTAAGTTTTGCACAGCCAATAAGACCTTGACTGACCTAACAGTTTAGCACCATTGTGTCCAGATCGTCCAGCTGTTTCATTTGGGCACTCAATGAACACAACTTTACTTTATTCGGAGGAACAGCCTGACGTTGCAGTGGCTCTAGCAAGTTTTAGACTGTGACAGACCTATTGATCTCATCTGGACTATCTGCAAAACATTCACAGTGATTTTTAAAAAAATATATCTTCAAAGCTACTCAGTCGTGTTCAGTGAAGTCGGCACTGTGGTAACGTGCCTGAGAGACTTTATCTGTAGAGCTCATCTGTCTTAGCTCCCGCTAAGGTAAGATCTTGACACAGACACTATGCACATTTAATATTTGCCAGACATCATTTTAAAAATAATTACTTGAATAAGTAGGCTATTTCCACCTGGATGTTCATGAAAAATGTATTGCTTTGTCAGTTTTATAACAATACTTAATATGTGAGAGTGCAAATATTTAACACGTTATTTTCATCTATAATTAAACAGACAAATTCAGCAGGTCGAAAATGGGTACTAGAAAGCTGGGGTCAGAAGAGGCCTGAAGCATGGCTGCAGGGAGAATGAATGAAAAGTCTTCTTCTAAAAGCATAATTTTGCATAGATGTAAAAAGTGTGTTTTTTCAGCCTTATTAAAGGCACTTGTATTATTATTATTTTTATTATTATTTTGACCATTTAATTCAAACATTATTTTTAACAAAAGCTTGAAGGGTCCATAGAGGTGAGACTGATGTTTTTTCTACAAATAGCAGCTTCATTTAACAAAGTTAATCACATAAATTCAATTAAGACAATTTAGCCTTGGCTCTTTGAACACAGTTACCAAATCCTTTTCTATCTCTGCTCATGTCTTCTGCTGACACCCCCCATGCTTTGTGTTGGTATGTGTATTGTCAAGTGGTGCTTTGAGGCCATCCACTTTGGCTGCTTTATTTAGACCTCTACAAATGATAAATGGACGGGTACTTATATAGCGCTTTTCTACTCTATATGATATACTCAAAGAGCTTTTTATTACAAGCCTCATTCACACACACAAATTCATACAGCGCTTTATTCTAAGCCTTAAGCACAATTAACTGTTACACACACATTCACACTCCGATGGATACATGGGGAGCAATTTGGGTTTCAGTGTTGAGAGACGACCTGCTCTACTTCCTGAGCCACAGCCGCCCACTCACATAAGTGAACTTAGGTTTCATGCCTCTGCCCATTTGTCTACCTCTACCTGACTTAAGTAAATTGACTCTGCAGTTTTAACTGAATTGTTTAATACTTTGCTCTTTATTTTAGAGTCAAGCAGTCAATTCTTAGTATGAACTTATCCGTGTCATTCATTATTTGTGGAGTTTTGCCATTCTACCTGAGGCACTGTCTGTCTTAACTTGTTCCGCTGTTCATCATTTAATGTCAACAACAGAATTTTTTATTCTATAAAATAGAGACAGCACTGTCTTTGTTGCTAGTATACAATATTCCCGCAGCATATTATCAAGTCTGTGCTATTGCACTGTGAAAAGCTTTTAATTCACTTTTATTGTAATTTTGCAGATTCCAAAGCAGAAAAGGTGACAGTGGTGCAGGAAAACAGAAAATTCACCTCCTAAATCTATATATCATATTTAAAATTTAATTTGAGATTTAACTGGAAGACCATGATGCCTAACTCCAACAATTTGACATCAAGAAACATGGAAGTCTGTAAGGGGATGAAAACATGCATGATAAAAACTAGATTTAACACTTCAAAGATAGAATAATATGAGAAAATTAGTATTTATTGTGACTAGATAATTAAGTGTACCCGGTGGCGTAGTGGTTTGTGCATTGGCCTTACAAGCAAAAGGTCCCTGGTTTGATCCCAGGTGGGGATGCAAGCCCCTCTCACCATGGAGGGTTGCGTCAGGAAGGGCATCTGGTGTAAAACCTCTGCTAAATTACCAATACTGATTAATCTGCTGTGGTGACACCTTGATGGAGAATACAAGGGAGCAGCTGAAAGGTACATTGTGACTAGATAATTAATAAGGTAACTTATTCTCACTGGATGAAGAGAGCACCAACATTGTTGAGGATAACCTTACTAATAATATCACACATCAAAAACTACTTCATGCTAAAATATTAAATGTTTATATATCTTTGTTTAGCAAATGTAAATGTAGTCACTCAAGTATTGGCTATCTAATTATTCCAAGTGACCCAAACTTAACAAATAAGAAGGATACTGTAAGTTCTTATTCTTCTCTACGTATTGCTTCTGTAGAATGATGCAGGAGGCACATTTACAGCCTCACAGCAGATGCTAAAATCCCAGCTCAATAACAAAAGTTCTTTAAAACATTAAATATTCACTATTTGCCACACACAACTAGCTTATCCAATAAGTTTTCAGAGCCCTAAACCAATTCATCAACCAAATCAAGTCTTCCTCGCCTGAAAAACACTATATCATCACCCACTGTAGAGCTTAGCCCTGAGCTATTGAGCAGCGTGAATTCAACCTATGTTCATGGTCTGATCGATGTTCTCTCTGGATAGTCTCCCCTGTGTAAACAATACAGTAAGTTGTTTGACTCTGCAGATGGACTCGTATTCATCACCTCTAAAGTGAAACTGTGCGAGATCAGCAAGTGGGAGCTCAGTGAATACATGCAGAGAGCAATTCAAAGCAAAGCAAAGGCAGAAATGGCATACTTAATCTTGAACAATGTTATTAAAGTTAGGGAAATATTTTTGCTGCATAATGGTTCTTTTCATATATGCATGTGGGTTCACCAAAGCAGTGGTACTCAGATGAAGGTGTAGGTCAATGCACAAGGTATATACTTTATATTGCATGATATGAACATATGTGAAAAAAAAAAAAATAGCAAAAGGGCCTCCAGATTTTTTCCCAGCACTTAGGTGGTGCTGGGATCAGGGGGCATAACATACATTAAAAGAATAAAACAATCAATACTGTCAGACAATAGCAAGAAACATGTACTTTCGCTACAGAACAGGTAAAATAGGTTTCTAAAAGGTACTGACGAATAAAAAGAAAAAGATGTGTATATTTGAAAAATAAAGTGTGAAAATGGTTGCACCTCTGGTGGCAAGTTTACCTGAGCAATCTCCAAGTAGACTGTATTCGTATTATTAAACAAATATAAACAGGGCATGGGAGAAAGTGTTAAGATCATTTTCAGTGAAAAGTTCATCTACTGCTGATGCTTTCCATTCACATAACTGATATCAGAACGTTCTATTGATGTCAAATGTTTCAGCACTAAGGACAAAACATCACAGTTAAGTCTAAGTGGCCACTAAAGTGAACACAGTATCACCAACCAGTGTGCAGCTATAAGAAACAAGGAAACGTTTCAGAATTTCCTATTTTTATTAATGAATTGAGGTATTAAATCTCAGTAAATAAAGCCTTGTTTAGCGTGTTCTCTTAAGTTCTCCTGCATAAATAGTAAGAAAAATATGAAAAAAGTGTATTAAGATTTACCAGCAACTAATCAAGTGAGTTTCTTTTTTGCTTTGCTGTCTCCTAAACAGCTCCTGTAAAACTTCTTGAATTTGAGGAGTCTTGTGAGGAAAAATGCCAGTTGCCATTGGTGGTCCTCAAGGCTACACACCACCCGAGGGTGGATGGGGATGGATGGTGGTGATTGGGGCCTTCATCTCTATTGGCTTCTCTTACGCATTTCCGAAGTCCATCACTGTGTTCTTCAAAGAGATTGAGGTGATCTTCAATGTGACGAGTAGCCAGGTGTCCTGGATCTCCTCCATCATGTTAGCAGTCATGTACGGTGGAGGTGAGCTGCAGTACAATCCAAGACAAGCTGCCTAACATGAGTCATTTCCCAGCTCTTAGGATGACTATATAATATTCATTCCTGCAGTGTTTATTAAAAAAATCTTTACAATGAAATACAGGCTTACACTATACTGTTTCAGTTTGTCTGCAAAGAGACCACAGATCCTCATAATTACAGTGCCGAAAATTAAACATTTCATACTGTGAAAAAACAATAGTTTAACTGTTCTTCTGAAGTGCTGTTGCAACATTATCTGTCTCTGGAGCACATGAATAGGTTTTAACCTTGCACACCTACGAATTGTTTATTCTTGTGCTTTGAAAGTGGAAGACCACCAGGGGTTTTGTTTGTGTTCCTGCACTGATGAGATGAATGAGACGCTGGATGATGTCACTCAGGCCTGGTCAGTTAGGTGATGGTAGAGCTCTATTCTAGTGCATGATATACAACAGGGAGAGATCAGAGTTCAAAGAAGCCCTTCTTGTCCCACAAGACCATATCCTCTGACATCAAAAAAAGCAGTTCTCTTTGCTCTAGTGTGTGATGAACTGGAAGAATGATGACTTAGGCATCTAGTCTCATGGAAGTTTCAGGAAAGTTGCTTTAATGTTCTAATGTGTGAAGTGTGTAACTGTAGCTCCATATAAAAACACTTCCATTCAAATTTTATATTCAGGTCGATGTGTAAAATTTATTTGTTAGATCTACAAGCAATAAAATAAAATTGGAAATACTTCCTCCCTTTACTAGTGTTGCACTGTGCGCATAGTGGAGAAAATATGGCATTAAACATTCCTGTGTATTTCTGTTAGTGTAGAATCAAGCTGCTACATGACTGTTATTTACTCTCAGTATTACATGTCTAAAGTGACCAAAACATCACATCCAAGTTAAACCCTCATTACTGTACAAAAGAAGTATAGTGTTCTCCATGGAGGGAATCAATGCTACCTATTGTTCAGCAACAATTTACCTTAAGTAGTAGCTGCAGAGTTGGAGAGTGGCATGTGAGCAGTACAGTGATTATTGGTTATTGAGTTAAACTATAAAAATGTCTGATTGTTCCTAACTCGTCACTCTCTTTATCTTGGTGTTATTTTATGCTTTTCACTTGTAGCAGCACAAATAAATCAAAGTGGGTGTTTGATAATCACGTTTTATTGGGCTATAAGAGTTAGTTCTACACATAACCTAACAAGTTATGAACTGCAGTGGCCTCAGTATACATGGATTTGTGTAACTCTCTTAATTAATGCAAATGTTTGATGTAAATATACACAGATGAAGGCAAGCTATGCATAGTAATTGAGAATTGAGAATAAGCGAGGAAATGTTTGTCAGCGCTGTGAGTAGATGACAGCTGAGCCATCTCTGTGTTAAACATTCAGAACACATCAGCAGGAGAAGTTCATTAACGGCCCACTGTTGCGTACCCCTGTACTCCTTCAATTTTTGATTCATTACATTCATAATATTCTACATTGGTTTGTCTCCAACCTTTTTATCATAAGCAACCCACCCTGCAACGCAGAAGGAAAGAACTCATTGTTTGTGAGGAGACTGCCTGCATTACAATTTAAAAACCCTTTGTCTTGCACCGTGCTGGCAAATGAGTCTGGACAACCTCTAAACAAAAACTGTCAGTTTCCATTTAGGTTCATTGGGTAGTGCAGAGATTTGGCAGGGAGGCAGAAGTGTCTTCCATGTGGATCCTCATACTCATTTAGGCTGGTTGTTATAAGTCTTAGATGGAGATGGTGTTTTGCGACCTGAACCCTCCGTGCATTTTAGTCATTTGTCTACAAGTCATAGTAATTTTCTTGTGCTGATTTTGAAACCAGTATGCATGCATCTTAATAAGCGGATTTACTGTTGCCTCATTCAGTCAGTCTTTCTCTGAAACCAGTGCCAAAACTGCTTAAAAAATATGAAAGGAGATTTAGTTGTTATTTTCACCCCCATGCACATCCCAGTGACAATATCACCCCTGAACACACTCACACTAATACCCCCACCCACTTGTCTGAACTGAGATATCTCCAATAATCATTTCAAATATGTTTAGAGTGCATTAAAAAGAACTCCCAAACAAATTATTTCTCTGTCAAGTTTTATGAATATCCGGATCAAATAAATGATTATTTCTTTGCAGCTTTTATGGTTTCTCAGACAGATCGCATTATTAATGGCATGGGAACACATCTACTGCAGTGCAGCACTGACAAAACTGATTGCTCAAGTTGTTTGAGTTTGCAGAGCCACAGCTGGGAAACTAGAGCCCTCTGGTGGTTAAATGTACGCCTATGCATTTGAACAGAAAACACCCCCTTTAATCTCAAATTTGTGCTTTGTCTCTTGTGATTCAGGTCCTATCAGCAGTATCCTGGTTAACAAATATGGAAGTCGTCCTGTTATGATGGCAGGAGGATGCCTGTCAGGACTGGGCCTTGTTGGTGCTTCTTTCTGTGAATCTGTTGAAGCACTTTACTTTTGTATTGGTGTGGTGGGAGGTACCCAATTTTTCATATTTTTCCAAGTTTAGTTATGACTCGCCTATTTTTACTGTACACTGTTGCCATCTAGTGTTCTTTTAAAAAAAAACAAAAAAAACTTTACATTTTTCTTTTTTAATAAACAGATTTTTTTAATGATTCTTTTAGGTCTGGGATTGGCCTTCAACCTTAACCCTGCCCTCACAATGATCGGAAAGTACTTCTACAAGAAGCGGCCTATTGCTAATGGGATTGCCATGGCTGGCAGTCCTGTCTTTCTCTCTACTTTGGCTCCTCTTAACACCTGGCTCTTTGATCAGTTTGGATGGAGAGGAAGTTTTCTAATACTGGGAGGCCTGCTTTTCAATTGCTGTGTTGCAGGTTCCCTCATGAGGCCCATAGGACCAAAACCCAAACCTGCAGAGAAGACTACAGAAAGGAGGACTGTGATGCAGACCATTAACAACTTTATTGACCTCTCCTTGTTCAAACACCGTGGCTTTTTGCTATACATAGCAGGCAACATCGTCATGTTTTTTGGCCTTTTTGCACCGCTGGTGTTTCTCTCTAACTATGCCAAGAGTAAGGAAATCCCCAAAGAAAAAGCAGCTTTTTTACTGTCTGTGCTTGCCTTTGTTGACATGGTTGCCCGACCCTCAATGGGAATGGTGGCCAACACCAAGTGGGTCCGCCCCAGGATACAGTACTTCTTTGCTGCTTCAGCACTGTACAATGGCGTGTGTCATGTACTAGCTCCAATATCAGTAGACTACACAGGCTTTGTTATTTATGCCATCTTTTTTGGGTTTGCTTTTGGCTGGCTGAGCGCAGTGCTGTTTGAGACCTTGATGGACCTAGTTGGAGCCCAGCGTTTCTCCAGTGCTGTTGGGCTAGTCACTATTATTGAGTGCGGCCCTGTATTGTTGGGCCCCCCATTGCTTGGTGAGTACACTACCCACCATAATAACTCATCTAATTTCTTTCTACTAATTTTACCCACATACTGTATATAAAAGATGGAGAAAGCATACAAATCTAAAAAGTGGAGCAGAAGTCTGTGAGAAAATGACTTTAATGCTCACTTGGTTGATAACTTTAGTAAACACTTTCCTGATGAGTTTTTGGTTTTAATTTCTTGTTTAAGATGTTACTGAATGCAACATGGTGTTCATTTGGTAAATTATGGTCCAATTTAGAGGAAAGTAGCGTGTCCATCCATTCAGTATCTTAAACACTTATCCAGTTCAGAGTTGCAGGGGACACCTATTTCAGCTGTCATCGGGAGTGAAGTGGGGTACACCTTGGACAGGTCACCAGTCTATCACAGGGCCACCACACAGAGACAGACAACCATTCCCTCTCACATTAGCCCCTATGAACAATTTGGAATCACCAGTTCTAACTGTGGACAGAGAGAGGAAGCTGAAGTAATCAGAGCAGGTACTGGGAGAATATGCAGACCTCACACAGAAAACCCCCAGCTAGCCAGTAGATGCAAACACAGGGCCTTCTTGTTGTGAGGTGACAGCAGTAATGTAGATATTGCCATCTTTTGATACAGTCTATGACTTTACCCAACCTTAAGGTTGACCACAGCAAAACAATCTTGGAATTTTATTCTTTTTGTCTTCACAGGGAAGTTCAAAGACATCTACCATGATTACAAGTACACATACCAGGGCTGTGGGATCATCCTTATAGTCTCCAGTGTCTTCCTGTTTGCTGGAATGGGACTCAACTATCGACTCCTGGACAAAGAGAGAAAAGAGGAGGAGAGGAGGGGGAGGGTGGGAGTCAGAGAACAAAAGTCCAACAGGGACAATGCTACCAAAGAGGTGGCAGATGCTAAGAACACAGAGGACACTGTCTAATGTCCTGCATGATATGAATTTACCACTTTGTTCAATTATTACTTTCAGTGAGACATATTCATAAAAAATAAAAAGAAGATACTTCTGCAACAGGACACATTAGCATTCCTCATCTGTTTCATAATGCATTGTTTTTGGAGACCCCTATAGAAATCATCTTCACCATAATCAACATATCCTCACTTGCAATTAAATCGAGAATACACAATCCTCTTGAAATACCTCTAATATTTGTATTGAGACCTTGTAAATGTGCTTAGTAGACCATTTAAGAGTTTTTTTTTTTTGTTTTTTTTTCCTTTTATGTCATTCCTGGCAACTTTCTTTTATGTCAGGCAATATCAATATAACTTTTTTTGTAACTTTACTTCACATATCCTTTAGTATTTTAACCTTATAAAATGTACCATCATATAATGACAGTTTTGTTGTTGTTGTTTTTTGTCTGTATCTTTTATCAGTTGAGATCTTTGTTTATAAGAGACACTCATCATTTAAACTGTGTAATTACAGTGTTAAGTGTGCACCTTGCTTTTCTTTCCACATTTATAAAGCCAATTTCATCTTTACAAGGATTTCACACCATAGTGCAGTTTTTAAGGTTTGGAAATGTCCTCCGTACCATTTTGTTTATTCCATAAATATTTTTGCTCTCATTCTAAATTCTTTGAAACATGTTTTGTTGGTTAATTTTTGAATACGGGTTATGTCAGTTATGAAATAATTCTAAGGTAATGAAAATATTATGTCCAGCTGTAAGTGTTATGATAGGAAAATGTGCTACTGACTATGAGTAACTATGGAGTATATGCAAAAACTTAAGTAAAAGGTCATTTTACATGCATATAAAAGTCTACTGTGTTCTATGTTTTTATAAATCTGAGGTAGATTTTTGAAAAAGTTTATAATTATGACCTGACATATGTTATCCAACATAAAACAAACATGCAAACAAACAAAATTATTTTAGGTTAATGTCTTTTGGAAACATATGTATTATTAGATTCACGGTATAAGTGTTGTATATCACAAATACCTCCCCTAGAATAAGTGAGTTTTTCAGCATTTGATTTTGTCTGCCATACTCTATCTGGACAAAAGTATTGACCCACGTACATGAGCTACAATGATATCCCATTCTGAAGCCATAGACAGTGATATGGAGTTGTTCCCCCTTTGCAACTATAACAGCTTTCGCTCTTCTGAGAAGACTTTCTAAAAGATTAATGGAGCGTTGTCTTCTTCTTCTTTGGGCTGTTCCCGTTAGGGGTCGCCACAGCGGATCATCTCATGAATCCGCATATTTGATTTGGCAACGTTTTTACGACGGATGCCCTTCCCGACACAACCCTCACCAGTTACCTGGGCTTGGGACCAGCACTAGGAGTACACTGGCTTGTGGGCCCCTGTGGCTGGTTTAAAAGATTAATGGAGTGTGTCCGTGGAAATTTTTTTGCCCATTCATCCAGAAGAGCACTTGTGAGGTCAGACACTGATATTGGATGAAAGGGCCTGGCTCGCAATTTCTATTCTAGTTAATCCCAAATGTGTTCAGTGGAGTTGAGGTCAAGGCTGTGTGTGGGCCAGTCAAGTTCTTCCTCACCAAACTCACCCAGTCATGCCTTTATGGACCTTGGTTTATGCACTGGTTCAGTGTCATGGTGTAACACATTTTGGAATTCTGATGAATGAGTCTGAGTTTGGTGAATGTCAGGAGACCATTATCTGCCTGACTGCCTTGTGCCAACTGTAAAGTTTGGTGATGCAGGGACAATGCTCTGGAGTTGTTTTTCTGGGGTTGGCCTGTGCCCTTTAGTCCCAGTGAAGGAAAATCTTAATGCTTCAGCTTACAAGACATTTTGGACAATTTTATGTTTCCAACTTCATGGGAAAATTTTGGGGAAGGCCCTTTTCTGTTACAGCATGACTATGTCCCAGTGTATAAAGCAAGGTCCGTAAAGGCATGGCTGGATGAGACTGCTGTGGAAGAATGTGACTGGCCAGCACAGAGCCCTGACCTCAACCCTATGGAGCACTTTTGGGATGGAAGGAGAGTCCTTCTAGATGAACTAGCAAAAAGTCCCACTGACACATATCTTGTAAAAAGTCTTCTCAGATGATTTGAAGCTGTTATAGCTGCAAAGTGGGGGAGGAACCAATTCCATATTAATGCCTACGGATTAAGAATGAAATGTCATAAAATCTCATACAGGTGTAATGTGTAGGTTGCTCAATACTTGTGTCCATATGGTTTTTCTGTAATAGGACAAAGGCCTGCACACAAGCAAGGGAATATTTCCAGATGCTTTCTGCGTCATTTTTGCAATGATTTTATTTCTGATTAAATATTATAATTTCCTCTGTGGCCGCCTGCCTTGTTCCTGCCACCACCACCACCCCCTCCCATCCAGGACTCGCGGTGTATCATTTACTTTTACAGATCTAATGAATGATATGGGAGTAGTTCTCGAATAATTTAAATTGGTTAACCAAAACTAAAACAAAAAAAACAAACAAAAAACCCCCGAAAAATAATAATTTAAAAAGTGAATAGGTCCTAGATAAAGCGTCAAGATTGGCGTTGTCCGATAGTGGATGCACTTTTTGCCCAAAGAACTCTTGTGCGCATGCTCCACAGTGTCCTGCGGTTGTAACCATTAACAGTTAAGGGGTTAACAAGGTAAAATTAAAATAAAATGTCTGATATTTCGCTGTTATAAATTATTAGCTTCTTGTTTAAAGGAGTTGTGTCTTGTACTGGTGGTTATTTTATTTTTTTTCTGAAAAGCAACCTAACTTAAGTTCACTTTTAGTTCAGTTAAGGGACCGTTAACGATTAAGTCTAGTGAATTGTCAACTAAGCTGAATCAGAACTGTTAAAGCTAACTAGCTTATTTTCAGGTTTATTCGACTTGTGCACAGTGGAGACGAGGTTTTCTGACGTTTCTTCCTTGCTTTAAAACATTGCAATACTATTGTCGTTACAGCATGGAGAGAGACAGAGGCTTTAACTTCAAACTGTTGGTGCCTCCCAGGGTGAACAGCGGACCAGTATCTGCTGTCCGACCTCAGGAAATAGTTCAGAACTGTGGCGAGTTCAAGAATACACTGCAACCGGTGAGTCTTTAAATAAACAAGGCATTTATCAGTTTACTTTTACCAGCTAAATATTTAATAAAAAGCTCAGCATTGACACAATAACTAGTTAATTTTCTACCAGTAATGGGCGTTGATTTTTGACTTGTAAGCTGACTGCATGAATAACTAATGTAGCAACAGTGTAAGAACACTGTAATTATTAACACCTATGATAATGAGTAAGTATTACCCCTGTTTTCTGTTAGGATTACAGTAAATGCCCTGACAAAGTGGAAAGCACACCTTTCCCCAAGATGAGTGTGTTTGCACCAACTAAGCTACCTGGACAAGGTTTTTTGTCCATTATTTAATAACATTGGCTGTATCATTTCAATACAAAAAGTGGCAGGTGTTAGTTACTCTAAATTGATTAATGTTTCTCCTCTAAAGACTTCCCCAAGATGAAAGTGGTGCCACTAATGGAGAAAGATGAGGTAAACATTTTTCCTTTACAAAAATGTGCAGCATGAAAAGGAGTGTCAGTTTACTTCGTAACACTGTAAATGTTCTCCAGAATAATTGCAACTCTGGTCAGCTTTATTCCAAGCTGTTTGATGAAGTTGAGAAAATTAAGTGCTGGAAGGTCAAAGTTGATTCTGACAATGTGCAAAACGAAAGGAGATTCCAAGAGGACAAAAGAACAATTGCAAGTCAGCGCAAAGCAATTCAGGACCTGCAGGTGTGTACCCAGACATTGGCAGGTCTCCTTCTTGCTCTTACTGTATATTTTTCTCTACTTATCGACAAGATGTACAGCATTTTGTTTTATTAAAGTATTGTTGTCAGTACCTTTGATATTTTAATAGTATCTTTTGTGTATTTTCTGTCTTTACAGTTTGGAAATGAAAGTCTCAGCATCAAACTGGAGGAAAAGATCAGTGAAAATGAGGAACTGAGAAACAGGTATGTTTTTTAATTTTAAAAAAAAGTCTTGCTGGCACCGTAAATGTGTTTTGTAAAATTCAAAAAAGTATGATGATTTGATATTTACATACACTCACTGGCAACTTCATTAGTTACACCTAGTTAATACCAGGTTGGACCCCTTTGTGCCTTCAGAACTGCCTTAATGCATTTTGGCATAGATTCAACAAGATGCTGGAAACATTCCTCAGAGATTTTGGTCCATATTAACATGATAGCATGATGCTGGTGCTGTAGACTCTTTTGATATTTTGAGGTTTAAACAAATGCTTAGTTGGTACTAAGGCGCCAAAGTGTACCAAGAAACTATCCCCCACACCATCAAACCATCATCAGTAGCCTGAAACAGTGATGCAAGGCAGGATTGAGCCATTCTTTCATATTGTTCACTCCCAGTTTTCACCCTACCATCTAAATAGCACAGCAGAAATCAAGACTCATCAGATCAGGCACCATTTTTCTGATCTTCTGTTGTCCAGTGTTTGTGAGCGCATGTGAATTATAGCCTCAGGTTTCTGTTAGCTGACAGGAATGACATCCAGTGTGATCTTCTGCTGCTTTAGCCCATCTGCTTCAAGGTCCCGCATCTTGATCATTCAGAGATGCTCTTCAACATGCCTTAGTTGTAACGAGTGGTTATTTGAGCTACTTTTACATTACTATCAGTTCAAAGCAGTCTGACCTTTCTCCTCTGACCTCCGACATCGATAAGGCATATTCTCTCAGAGACTAGTTGTTCTCTCTTTTTCAGATTGTTCTCTGTAAACCGTAGAGATGGCTGTGCAGGAAAATTCCAGTAGATCTTGACATTCTGAAAGACCAGGCTATCTGACACCAACAACAATGCTACGTTCAAAGTCACTTAAATCAACCTTTCGTCTGATTGTTGGGCTTTTCTCTCTAACACTGTTCAAACTTTACCTTAAAATGTAAAGTGCCTTGAGACGACTTTTGTTGTGAATTGGCGCTATATAAATAAAACTGAATTGAATTGAATTCTTCCTCATTCTGATGCTCAATTTAAACCTCAGTAGGTTCAGTCCTCTTCACCATGTCTGCATGCCTATATGCATTAAGATTAGCTGATAAAATATTTGCACTGACAAGAAGGTGAATAGGTATACCCTAATGAGGTGGCAGGTGATTGTATAGGTGTTTTTCTTTCTAAAATTTTAAAATTTCACATTTAAAATACAGGAACAATGCAACAAGGAACTTGTGTAATATACTCAAAGAAAACTTTCAGTGGTCAGCTGAGAAAATGCAGTTATGTAAGTAAAAAGGTTCTCATATACTCTGTTAATATATAGTATATTTCATACTCATCCTTATTACAGTGGGGAAAATAATGATACATGGCTGCATGTTTTATAATATTTCTTAATTCTTTGCAGTCGAAGCTGAAAGAGAAGAAACACACCACCTCTTTATTGAAAATAGTGAGAGGGTTAAGGTAAAACACCACAAAATAATAACAGTATTTTTGTGTTTATTCATTTCGTTTTATTGAGTAAGAGGTACAGTATTAAGACACTGAGGCATAAGGTTTGTCTGTCAGTTTACAAATTCCTTTTTTTTGTAGAAACTGATCACAGCATTTGAAAGCCTTCATCTGCAAGTGGAAACGGATCAGCAGGAGATGCAGAAAGGTATATATATTTCTTCTTATAGCCATTACTCTAGATTTTAAGACATTTTACCCAGTAAAATCCCTTAAATGAGAATATCAACTTTAAGGATAAATTAGTGAAAATATAATAAGCAAGAGAGCATGTTCATGGCCATTTTATCATTTTTCAGTCAAAGAGGATGTAGTGCAATTTGAACATCTGAGAGAGAAATATCAACAAGAATATAAGAAGAAAGAAGAAGAGGTTGGTGGACAAAAAAATCCTTTTAATCAGTTTATTTGTGGAAGTAACATGAAATATTGAACAAAATAGCTTATGGACTGGAACTCTGTTCACAGATTACAATGCTTCAAATAAAACTTAAGGATAAGGAATGTGAACGACAAAAAATCCTACTGAACCTTAGTGAAACTCAGAAGCACTACAAGGATCTTGAAGAGTCAGCAAGTAAGATTACGATTAGTTTTTAAGATAACGTGCTAATAGCTGTGTCTTTTGGGTTTTTAACATTTTTACATGCAATAGATAATAATAAACACTTTTATGCAAAGAAAAAAGGTTTGTTAAACATATTAATATTGTTATTATTTCTTTTGTGTGCAGTCATCTCAATACACTGGGTCAACTCCTTATTGAAATGGAGGAAAAGTGTTTACTTTAAAATGAAAACATCCTAAATATTTATTTTATTTTCCAGAGTTCAAATCAGGTTCAACAGCAGTATTAGTATTAGTACACTTTGTTTTTCGAGGGATACTAATATTGTAAATTTACTACTTTTACAGATCATCAATTTGAACTTCTCAAAAGCTCAAAAAGTGAACAGGAATTCCTTCTTCAAAAACTGCATACTGCTGAGCTACATTGTATAGAGGCTGAGGTGAGTGTGTTTAGAGTCTCCTCATTTGTACTGAAACTGGGCTCTTGCTTTGTGTGCTGTGTGCTTTGGCTGAAATATTGATACCCCCTTAAAGAAAAATCAGGAGACTGCTGCAGCAGTCCTGGAACAAAATAAAAAAGAATATGCAGACGTCATCCAAAGCAAAGATCTCAGCTTGGAAGAGCTCAGCAGAGTTAAAAATCAGCAAGCAGAGGAGCTGGAGCACATTCAGACAGCCATTCAGGAGCTAAAAACTTCATTAGCCCAAGAGATACAAAGGTATATTTAACTCCTTAATTTACAACATTTTCCAGACAAAGAACAGTTTTTCATCATGTCAATATGTTCCTGTTTTAACTAATTTTGAAGGACCAAAGACCTTGAGGATAAACTCATAGCAAACAATGCTGAACTTGAAAAGAGAAACACACTTTTAGGTAAGTTCCACTGGATGAAATTATAGATTTTTTCATTTGTTGTGATTTTAAGCTTGAAGAAATACTTCACTCGACAGGAGAGATCATTGATCAGGCTGCAAAGAAGGATGGGCTAATCAAAATCCTTGAAGATGAACTGGTAGGAGTATTTTAACGAGACAAGTATTCTTTGTTTCCCATCCATTCATTTGGAGTTTAAATCCATTTTTTGAGATTGATAAAATAGTTCTCTTGGTCTTTTTGATTGCTCTCTTTTTTCAAGAGATTTTTGGTCTCATTAGGACTTTTACCTGGATAAATGAAAGATTGCATATAATTAACAGCTTAACACCACTATATGCTACTGTTGTTCTTAGGACACAAAATCCAAATCCATTGAGTCCATGAAGGCTAAAATTGATGTCACTCAAGCTAAGATGGAGGACTTTGCAGCTGAGCTTTCAAGGAAAACTAAAGAAATCCAGTTGATTAAGGTGATACAAAAGATACTTTATCTTAGAAATCAAAAACATGTGTATCAAATTGCCCAATATAGATTCTTAAAAATGTTTGGCCTTGACAACTTTTTTTTCCCTGATACAGAATGAAGCAGAGGTGGCCTTTGCTGAAAACAATTCACTGAAAAAGGCTTGTGATGCTGCTGAAAAGGCAGAAGAAGATTTGAAGGAGAAGCTCACATTGGCTCAGGTTTTTTACATGATTTTCATTTTTTTCTCAAGCCGTCACCTCTTAACCACTGGAGAAATATTTTTTCATGTGTTTTGATGATAAAAATATATTTAGTACCTTGCTTCTCTAGTATGTGTATTGTTATACCGACAGATCAAAGTGCAGGAGCTGGAGGCCCAGCTGTTTACTGAAAAGAAGAAAAATAAAGAATGCACCTTTCAAGTGGAGCAGCTGAGGAAAGACATAATGCAGAATAAGTGAGTAGCTATTAGCCAGCTATATCATCATACTACTGTATTCACAGCTATATTAGGCTGTTGAAATATGTCTAATTTTTAATTTATATCATCTTTAAGAGTAAAGTATGAAGAGCTATTATCAAACTTTAATGAGCTGCAGTCTGAGAAGACAGCCATTCAACAGCAGTTGGAAAATGGATTCTCTAATAAGAACGCTATTGAGGCAGACATGAAGGTCTGAAATATCAAGTCCATCATTTTCATTTGCACAAAATTTTGCTTTGCATTTTCTGAATTATTAATTGCTTTGTTATGAAATTCTGAGAACTCTTTTGACTTAGGTGAATGAGGAGAAGGCAGTAAAACTCCAGAGAGAAATTCAAAGACTGGAAGAAGAAAACAAGAGTTTACAGTGAGTTTGTGCCCCAGAGGCCTAAAGAAAACTATCTAAATCAGACTGTTTACTTGTGGAGATTTAAATATCTGTGTTTCCATGATATAGGGAGGAATTAACTTTCATCAAAACCAGAATCCAAGGAAAATGCCAAGAAACTGAAACCCTGCAGAAGCAAATTGAAAAGAAGGTAAACTAAACGGGTTATTAGTAAAAATGTTAGGCTTTATAAAGATACCTGTTCTACAAGTGTTCATTATAATTTCTTTATGCTCTTTGTGAACAGCATGAGGATCTGCAGGAGGAAATTACAGAAAAGGAAAAACAGATCAGAGCTGTGGAGACAAAGGTGACAGAAAGCACAGAAAACTACAAATACTGTTATTATTGATAATTTTCTGGAACTAAAAAGAAATTGTTTGCTTTTTAGCTTTGCAATCTCAGAAAGAAATTTGAAATTAAATTTAAAGCCCAGGAGGAATGCAAGAAAGAGGTCTGTAAAAACAATGAAACTGTACATAATATATATTTTATCTTAAGGAATTATTCTTAATTGTCTTCACTTGTGTATTTTCAGAATAAAATGCTTAAGAAACAAATTGCAAAGGAGATTGCAAAATCCAGTGATCTTGAAATGACGGTATTTTTTTTGTTTACAGTTGTTAATATTGAGGGAAAATGTTTAAACTAATCAGTATTATCCTGGGTGAATAAAATGCTTGTTATGTCTTTAGATCAACAGCCTTCATGAAGAGACCCAGAATTTTAAAAGACAAAAAGAGGAAGAACATGAGAAATTGCTCAAGGATCTGGAGTCAAAATCAACCTTTGCAGCAGAGCTTGAGAATGAGGTTGCTTTTATAATTTATTGGTTTACCAGTCATTTATCTCCTAATAATAAATTTAATAAAAATATGGATAGTATTTGTTACAGGTCCAAAAACTTAGATTTTCAGCAACAGAAGCCATGAAGAACAAGGCAGACACAGAACTTAAGTGCCAGCATAAGATAGGAGATATGGTCGTACTGATGGAAAAACATAAGGTAAGTTTATCATAATGTACTTCTTGCTGTCTGGAAAATGTGTCTCGTACTGTATGTTGCATTGGAAGAATTTGTCTTCATCAGAGCCAGTATGACCGGATGGTTGATGAAAAGGATGCAGAGCTTGAAGAGAAGAAGAAGAAAGAGATGGAGGCGGCTGCCCGTGCAAAATCACTGGTATGATGCTAAAATGTCTTCAATAACAAACATGTATGACTATTTAATAATAATAATTGAACAGCAAATATGTTATATCCTAATATCTGCTTAACAAAATTCTTAAAATCAGGAGTTGGAGCTCTCAAAGCATGAAGCAGAAAATGATAAGCTGAAGAAACAGCTGAAGACAGAAACAACAGACAAGGTATATCCTAGTTTGAATCAGCTGAAGTTAGCTTTTTAACAAAGGTGGTTATTTGTTACACTTCCGAGAGACAGGTCATTCATTAACAAACACCTTACCTTTAGGAAAACCTCCAAAAAGAGCTGGCTGATTTGAAGAGAGAAATGTCTGCTGTGAAAATCACTCAGCTGTTGCAAGCAAGCAACAAGCCGGTGCAGTACATTCAGATAATAGGCCAACACTGGATGGTGTGATTTGTCATCATTTCTACTTGACCAGAAGTGTTGGTTTCATATTTTAGGCAATTTCCACCAACTATCAACAAGAGAAAAGCTCTGAGAGTCCAAAAGAGAGCTCTTCAAAGAGTTACATGTTTGATTTCTTCAAGGCCAAGAAAACTCCCTCCAACAGCAAAGGAAAACGGAGTCCTGCAGTTCTTAAGAAAACTGTGAGTTTTATATATCAGAATGTTTTAAACAGATTAAGCATTTTTTTTCTTGTTTCAATCATATTCTTGATTTATTTTAAAGAAAGTAATTTATTTTAGAAGTAATAGTAAATAAATAATGTAAAAATAAAAAGGTAATTTATTTTAAAGAAAGGTTTATTTTAAAAAAATCAGTTTGCTCCAACTATGGATGCACCAGTCCATCTTATTCCATTTCAGATGCAATGCAATCCTTGACTTTAGGTATCTGCTCACACAAAATACCAATCTAATACCAGTTTTAAATGAATAAGCTGAGATTCAGGGGCATTTGTAAATCACGATCTGGCTCCACCTAAACATTCCTTTCCTGACTTTGTTAAATAAAATTTGACAAATAAATACATCCAACAATATAGATTTACTGAACTGGTATTTGTTAGTGAAATAATTTACAACAACAGACCATAGATAAATAAATGAAAAATGTATTGCTGCCGTTCATCTAATTTATTTACATTAGTCTTGTTTATGGTCAAAATGAGAGTTATCAGTTCTGTAAAAAGCACATACAAAGGAAATCTGTTGATGTAACAACTATGCTCCTGCTTTGTTGCTACCTTATGCTACCTCCAGGCTTTGTTAGCACTCCTTATAGCTGTTACTGTCCCATGCTGAAGTAAACACAAAACAACACAGAACTGTCACTGATATCAAATCCAAATGGGTCAAGATCAGACCAATATCTGATCTACATATCACATCGGTGCGTCCCTAGTTATAATTTACATAGTCGTTAACTATTATTCTTCAGATTTTAGTATCAAGAGCATTTAAACTATGTCTTATTAAGATATTATCATCAAGATAATGTTTAGAAAAAAATGGACTTGGAATGTATGTAAAAAAGTATTTTTTTGTTTTAATGACTAAGGCAAATTAAAGGAGAGACAATAAAAATGCACATAATTTGATAGCTTTATTTAGAACCCATAAATTAATGAGCAAAAACAGCAGTGAATGTCAGTATGGTGAGTGGGAAACATGGTGGGGTGTTAATCATTTGGGAAAATGATTAAGTTCATTGAGAGAATCTTCCAGAGAGGAGTAAGAGGGCTGCTTTTATAGTCGGTAAGAATATTGGGCCCAAATGCTCTCAGTTCGCTGAAATATTTCCTGTACATGTAGGAAACAAGTATACAAGTCCTTATGTGAACTAAAGCAAATACAATATAAGCTCTTAGTAAATAAAAATTTTCACTTGCTAGAAAACAAGAATAACTTGTGTCATCTCTTTTTAAGGACTCTGCCAATGAATCTATCAGAATATCGTGTGGGTTGACAACAAAAAACAGGGCAGACAAAAAAATTATATGTATTTACTAAACTGGATGTACACTCACAGCAGTTTCATTACTGTATGTATGCCTGTTGAACTGATTGTTAACATAAATATCTAAACTGCCAATTACATAGCTGCAACTCCATGCATTTAGGCATGTAGACACAATCAAGATGACCTGCTGGAGTTCAAACTGAGCTTCAGAATGCAGGAATAAAGTGATGCAAGTGACTTTGAACATGACATGGTGGCGTGGCATTTTTGGTGCTAAACAGGCGGTCCTGAGGATTTCAGAGCCTGCTTATCTGCTGGGATTTCCCACAGGGCCATCTTTAGGGTTTACAGAAAATGGTCTGAAAAGGAGTGAATATCAGTGGAGTAGGTGTTCTCTGGGTAAAGTGCCTCACTAATGCCAGAGGTCAGAGGAGAATGGCCATACTGCTTTAGGCTAATAGGAAGGCAACGGGTAACTCATCTAACCACTCGTTATAACCAAGGTATGCAGAAGAGCATCTCTGAATGCACATCCAACCTTGAAGCAGATGGGCTATGATAGCAGGAGACTATACCTGATGCCCCTCCTTTCAGCTCAGAACAGGAAACTGAGACTATGAGATGCATAGGCCATAACCAATATTGAACAATAGAAGATTGGAAAAACAGTGTTTGGTCAGATAATACTCAATTTCACCTGTAATATTTGGATGGTAGGGTCAAAATTGGGTGTAAACAACATGAAAGCATGGACCCTTTCTGCCTTGTATGATTCAGGTGTATTAGATTTGAAAGGGTGTTCAACCTGGTACTAGCAAAGTATAGCTAATAAAGTGGCATGTGAGTGTATATATATCAGTAGTAATGGAAATAAAACTTTAGAAATAACAACGTAAATCTAACATAAATCATCTATCAATATGCCTTTAATGTAACCTGTATGATAACAGAGACTTGTTCTAACTTTGCATTATAGCGTATTAACAAAGAAGATAAGAAAACACCAGGAAGTATTACAAACATGGCTGGTGGAACATCAAAGATCAAAGTAAGATATGGTACTATTATGACATTTTTCAAAATAAAAAAAAAACTGAATGAATTTGCTGACATTTTCTCCTCTATAGACCTACAGAATAAGGACACCCCCTTCTGCTGAAAAGGAAGCACAGTGGGAGAAGAGTGTCATTGAGCTTGATCCCAAGTCTGACAGCTCAGAGCAAATTGATCTCTTTGTGAGTACTGTTTTTTGCCTGGAGTTTTATTTGTCACAATAATTTCAAACTTTGTTGGTTTTGGGAACTTTGGGAACAATTCCTGTAAATTTGCTAGAAGCTGTGATTTGGTATTTGATGATTATTTGTCTTCTCAGACCTTGACTGATGTACTCCCAACTAGTAATTCAACTTCACACAGCAAATGCAACTTCATCAGGAAGGTAATGTGGCCACACTGGTGCAACACAGTGGTGTGTAATGCATTTAGTTTTATTTTAAAAAGATGAAGCAATCCCTGCTGAATTTCGATTAAAATTTATTAATTATTCTTTCAGAGTCAGAGCCCAATCACTCATAAATCACCAGGAAACTCCTTAAAGGTGGCTGCAATGAAAAGAATGAGAGATGCAGGCTGGACAGCTGTTACTGGACGTGACAAAAAAAAGAAGAAGACCAATGAGAAGATTTTTGCATAAAGTGGGGTTGTTAGAAGTCAGCATAATAACAGTACAGGTGGAGTAGGTAGCTTAACGTGTATAGGTAGTTCAGTTAGACATTAAATGGATTAATAATAACAGAGAGGAATTTTTTCAAAGCTTGCATGGAAAATATTTTGATGAGTTAGCAAAAGGTTACTGTTCACAAAAACAGTTCCAGTGTTCATTTGCCAGCTTTTAGAATTTTCATGTTTAGAGGCAGCGTTTACATGACTGTAGAGTCACTATGTATTTGCTTGTTGAAGAGCTGATGTTTTGGAATAACTATTCTGAAAGCAAATTCATTTTTTGTGATATTATATTGCTGGTGTTGGGAAAAGGTGTAGCTGTTCCTTCTTTCTGTTTATCCAAGTGTTGACAGTCGTACAAGTAAAAACAGTGTTCACAACAATCAGTATTGTCCCCATTTGAATGTTCTGCCTGTCATTTTTCTCTCACAAAGACTTTTAATTTTGCAGTAGTGAAATTATAGTATTGAAATAATACTTAATGAAAATTTGATTTTTCCATGCCTGTCACACACCAAAAAGGACATTTCAGACTATAGGAACTCTGTCTCTTTAATGAAGGAACTCAAGGCGGAACTGAGACTGGTCTGCAGGAGCTGTTGGTACATTATCGTAGATTGGATGGCCATCATAAAGTCCTCCAGAAATGATGAGTGTGTCATCATCTGCCACAAATGCATCTGTTGAAAATTAGATTGGTATTTTTAACTGATAATAATAAATTAAATAGTTTGAACTGATTATATGATGAAAGAGAGTTTTTCACCTGTATCATCGGCATTGCTGAGAGGTTGGTGCAGGTATTGTATTTTCTGTTTACATTTGTGAAACATGAAAAAAACCAGTGCCACCGCAAATGATCCGAGTAGAACGCTGAAGACAATCGTCATATTCTTGTCAGTAACATTAAGGCCGAAACCTAGTGACAAATCAAAACAGAAAGAGTTAAAAGCATTGATAGGTTATTAAAAATTATAGTAATTATTAAATAAAATATTATAAATTAGAATGTGGACCCTGATGCTCACCTTGTGTGGTTCTGTTCACTGAATCTGAGGTTGTAATGACAGCATGAGATGAATGTTCAGTTGTAATTAATGGAGTATCAGCTGTACTTAAGTTTACTGTGGTCTGGATTGTTGCTGTTTTCGATACAGTGAGATCTGGCATTTGAGTGCTATGTGTTGTAGTCTTCAGTGATGTACTGTTTGTTAGTGGAGTCAGGGTGGTTTCTGACAGAGAAGTTGGCTGGTGACTTGTGCTCTCAGTTGTGGCTGCAGTGGCATTAGTGAATATTTGATTAGCCAACTTTGTACTGGTATATTGTGTTGTCCCCTTAGTCGAGTTTGAGATAAGAGTTACAGGTGAAGTAGAGTTAGATAAAGTTAGTGCCGCAGTTACTTCAGTCACGATTACGCCAGAGGTTACTGAAGAAGTTTTAAGCACATTTTCTGTTTGTGCCACATCAAAAGAAAGGACCAGAAGGCAACAAGTCAGAGCAGTAAAGCTTAGATCCATGGCTGGGGAGTCCAGAAACTGGAAAACAAAACATTGGCTGACAAACATGGAAACAGGACCAGTGCAATCATCCACTTTTCCTTTATTTTAGTGATCATCACTTAAGCCCAATATCAAAGTAAATGGGCCATATACAATACATTTTCAAAGATTACCTCAACATATACTGTATTTGAGGAACAAACTGAGTTTAAACACACTAACCAAAACGTCTTACTAAGACAGTACATAAGTGGTGTGTAAATATTTACATGTGAATATTCCTCATGAAATTTCAAGTCCAAATGCAGTTTAAAAATTAATTCTGTAGAATGAATTTAAACCAACGAACTTCCAGCTCACCTTGTTTTGTCAATAGGAGTGAAAACTGCAGCGTATTTTACTTCCCTGGTTGGTTGTGTTCCTCCATGTTTCAGTTGACTCTTCACTTCCTGCTGAGCAAAGTGTTGATTTTCTAACATGGTGGCAGGTGAAAGTGGGAAGGGCAGTGCTTGCTTTGTAAACTTCCTCTATTATATGTTACCAAGGAGACAGAGGACATTGTTGTGACCCAGTCCAGGGATCAGTCTCACCCTCTTGTTGTCAAAAGAGCTTTACACCCCTTAAAGAGACAGTTGCTAAAGTAATATACACAGTAGAATATATACATTCAAAGTGCATACACAGAAGTGTATGAATGCATAATTGCATGTGTGATTTCAGGTTTTGTACTCAATTTGAACTTTCTTACACAACATTTTATTGGCACATGGATTTTGTTACCAATTTGTACAGTTCATAAAGAGGGCAAATTTCCTGTATAAAAAAACAGCTAATAAACAAATGTTCAGTGTGCATACAAAACAGTTGCTTCATAAAATTAATCATACTATACAGCAAAGGTGAACAATACTCCAATGCAATGTTCAGACAGATTATACAACAACAATCTAATATTAATGAGAACACATGAGCACAAAGGGCAATAAAAGTTAAACAAGGTTGTCGTATTACAAGGAAATGGGAACAGTTGAATCACATCTTCAGTAAAAAATTCTGCTGGTCCAGTTTTTCAGGCTGTTCATTCAGTTTTTCTTGAAGTACTTAAGTTAGCAACATAAATATAAAAATTCTGAATTTGATTCCTCTTTTGTTTTAGTTTTAAACACAATAATACCATAAATAATATTATCAACAAATACTAATAATGGGGTTAAAAATGCTAGACTTTTATGTATCGCTTAATGTAATTAAAAGGTCCTTGTGACAGCATTTTGTTGAAAGTAGGACTACAGTTTTGTGTTTTTTTCAACATCTTTGCTCAGCACATCATCATCATCTTTGAAACCTTGGTTGTCAGCTCCCATGTTAAAGTCTGTTGCAGGCTTTTCTGTGATGTCTGATTCCTGTATTGGGTTAAGAACATATAATCAGATTAATAAAATGACCAAATTTTGCTCAGTTTGGCGAATGATACTGATATGTCTTTGCTTTGTTATCAGCAACCTGACAAACCTGTCAGGCTCGGCATCTTACCTTTGATTTTCTGCACCAGCTGAAGCAGATTAAATCACTCTTCCTCACAAACAGCTCTGAGCTCAGCTTGTCTTGCTTGCATCCACCTATATATAAAAACATTTCCCTCAGTTTTTTCAAAGTTTATTGAATATTTACTCAATATTGGTATGGACTTAATTTCTGCTGTGCAAGTAGAATTTAAGAAGAGATATTTCACCTGTGATCATGCTCACAAGCAGGCCAGATACCATTGTGGTCAGAGTGCCCAACAGTGAAAAGTAGACATAGGACAGAGAGTACCAGGAGTCTGCAAGAGGAGGCCTATTACTAAAACAGGAAAAAAATGATTTAATGTATTTATAATTTTACATAACACAATTTTTACTATGAACCACATTCACACAAATAATTATTCTATGCTTTAGTCACTTTCTAACAATATTAACTAACATTATAGTCGAAAAGGGATGGACATGCTCAGCAGCAATACTCAGGTAGGCTGTAGTATTTAAACAATGCTCTGCTAGTACTAAGAGGCCCCAAGTGTGCCAAGACTACAGTACATCCTCCATGCCACTGCACTGCCACCAGTGACCTGCAACACTGATACAAGGCAGGATGGATCCATGCTTTTGTAAAAGAAAGTGAGACTCATCAGACCAGAAAACATTTTTCTAGTCTTCTATTGTGCAATTTTGTTGAGCCTGTGCAAATTGGAGCCTGTTTCCTGCTAACAAGTGTGGCACCAGGTGCAGTCTCCTGTTGCTGTAGCCCATCTGCTCCAAGGTGCATCAGCACAGGTGATGATGCTCCAAGGTGCATCATCACCTGTGCTACAGTTTCCTTCAGTCTCTGCTGGAATGTTTAGATAGTCACCTAGTAGTAAGCTCTGGCCAAGTCTGCTATGCTTCTTCTCATGTTGCCAATTTCAGGTCCTTTCCTGTTTGTTCTGCTGTCATTTCTAGAACCCTCACGCTACCTGACCCACTCACACCAAGGACACTATTACTGCCTCAAGAAACTGGGATTCACAGGACACTATTCACTGTCACGTGAAACTTGGACCACTCCTTGGAACTCACACTCAGACCTCACCACCTTTAAGGAGTCAAAGACTGTCCTATGTGTTGCACTTTGCTGTCTGGATTATTCTTGCCTTGTTACTGATTAAATTTGTCTTAACCATAGTCAAGAATATGTCTGCTTTTGGGTCCGTTCCTCCCTAAGCCGTGACAAAGTCTGGCCATTCTTCTCTGACTGCTCCGTAGACATTCACTCTTTTTCCAACCATTCTGTGAAAACCCTAGAGATGGTTATGCGGGAAAATCTCAGCAGATAAGCAGTTTCTGAAATACCCAGAGCAGCCCATCTGGCACCAACAACCGTGTCCCTTTCAAAGTCACTTAAATCACTGTTCTCCCCCAATCTGATGCTCCGGTTTAACTTCAGCAGGCTGTCTTAAGATGTCTACACGCCTAAATGCACTGAGTTGCTGCCATGTGACTGGCTGATTAGATATTTGATTTAACGATTAGTTGAACATGTGTACCTAATAAAGTGGCTGGTGAGTGTTTGTAGTCATGCAAACAATTTGCTCAACACAAGTTGTTTCATATCCTCCGTGAGCTTCCTTACACTGACAGCTGTTTTGAGAGATGATGACACTTTGAAGTCTTTTTAAAACTTTAAATTATTTTAATACTCCAAAATACAGGTCTACTGTGATCATATCATGTGGTTGAATAGCAGCAGGAGCTTTTACTTTAGTGTTATATGTCAGTCAACTCACTCAGGCTCTGGGGTCAGAGTCACTGGACTGGTCCAGGGAGTTATTGTTGTGTAATTTTGTCCAGTTGTGTGGTTGCATCCTGCAGTGGTGACTGGAAGAGGATTTGTCTTTTCAGCTGTTGGTGGGTAAAGCTGGCCTCCAATCCCCACCCACAGAGTCAACACAAGACCAAAGATCATTCCCACAAGTCCTCCCTGGAAAGTAAATAAGCCTTCAGTGAACTACTTCCTTGAGTGAGACACATTTGTGTGTGTTTCAGTAGGATTTTAGGTTGTCAGATTGTTCAGTTCTGTTTGTGGATAGGAAATACTCACTACTGAATTTGATGTGCGAAAAAGCATGCCTAATAGATAGAGACCAAGAAGAGGTCCGCTGATCATGCCAAATATGGACAGAGCTGCCTGAAAATTGGAAAGGAATACTGTTAGGCTTGTAGTTCTTCAGATTCGCCTCAAGATGGTGCAGTAGAGCAATGAATGACTGCAGCGGTGTGTGTACATGTTACAGATTACCTGCAGAACGCTTCCCATTAGTGAGGCAATTCCAGCCATCCCAATACACACTGCTCCAAAGAATACACCTGAGAGTCGGCGAATATGAAAATATTTTGATTACAACAGTGCACATTAAGATGTTCCTTTTTACACCAGTTTCTACAACAAAGGTAATCTGGGTTTTGCACACTTAAACACTGTCAAAAAATTCTGACCGAAGAGTTTCTTCTCAGGGGATTTAACTTTAACTGTTTAGGAATTACAGCTGTTTTTATACATACATATACATTTTCAGTGGCTCAAAGTAGTAGGGCAAAATACCTTTTTTAAATTCAGTGATTGAGTTTAATAATTAGTTTAAGATTTTTTCAGTTAGTCACTGCCTGAAGTCTAGAAACCATGCATGGACATCCGGAGATGCTTTGTTTCCTCCACTGAGATGCTCTGCCAGGCCATTATTGCAGCCGCCTTCAGCTGCTGCTTGTTTATAGGTCTCTCTGACTTTTTGTTTCCGATGATCTCATCGGCTTAAGATCAGGTGACAGAAATGTTCTATTTCTTTGTCTTGAGAAATTCTTGGGTTGCTTTTGCAATATGCTCATTATCCAGGCCCACTGTAAAGCACCATCTGTGCAGTTTTGCATCATTTGGGGGAATCTGAGCAGCAAGTACAGACCTGCACACTCAGAATGATACGACTGCTACTTCTATCAGCATTCTGTACTAATGACCCAGTTTCACTGGCAGCTATTCAATACACACCCACCCCATTAACATTAACATTGCTTCCACCATTTTCTTTAATCTGTCCTTCCTGTTCATGAGTATAACCAGTGGTTTGCACCTAGCTGTAAACCCTCTGTATTTACATTCATGTAGAAATCTCTTGATTGTAGACTTTGACAACAATACACCTAAGAGTAGGCCTTCCTCTGGCCCTTCAAGAAAGTATTAATTATTAATAGATCATAACAAATTAACTACCACCTGCCAGTCCATCATATAATGTCACCACATGACACAAAGTTAAATATTGTGCTCCTCTTTATAGATTTTTTTTTTTTTTTTTACTTTGCTCACCTGCCTCTTTAGAGGTCTGTGCGCAGCCCTGCCCAGCACATCATAAGAAGCCTCTCAGCAGCCTCAGCCTAAGCCTATTGCGGCCTAACTATGAGCTTTATCAAAAGGAAAGTTTTAAGTCTAAACTTAAACATAGAGAGGGTGTCTGTCTCCCAAATACAAACTGGGAGCTGGCCTCCCATTCTACTTTTAAAAACTTTTGGAACTTTAGGAAACATAAATAGGCCTGCACTTTGAGAGTGAAGTGCTCTAATGGGAAAATATGGTACAATGAGGTCTTTAAGATAGGATGGGGCCTGATTGTTCAGGACCTTGAATGTGAGTAGAAGGATTTTAAATTAAATTATAGGTTTAACGGGGAGCCAATGGGAAGAAGCCAATATAGGGGAAATATGATCTCTCCTTCCAGTCCCTGTCAGTACTCTCACTGCAGCACTTTGGATCATCTGTTTTTTAAGGAAATTTAAGAACAGCCATTGCAATATTCAAACCTAGAAGTAATAAATACATGAACTAGTTTTCCAGCATCACTCTGAGACAAGATGTTTCTAATTTTGGTGATATTGTGGAGGTGAAAGGAGGCAATCATACATATTTGTTTAACTTGAGCATATCCTGGTCAAAAATGAGTCCAAGATATCTTACAGTGCCACTGAGGGCCAAAGTAATGCTGTCCAGAGTAAGCATCTGGTTAGAAAGAGAATAGGTCTTAAAAAGAAGGACTATGTATAAACATGGTTAAAAAGTTAATGTAATTCTTTTGTCAAACCCCTTGAACTAAAACAGGAACTGTGCTTCAGTTACAAGTGTTTGATTTAGACTCCACTGTTGTGGTGCACAGAGGCTGTACACTGTCCAAAATGTATTGCCCTAATTGCACGTATGTATGTAACATGAACCCAGCAGGAATACCCTTTTCTTTTAATTTTTGCTACCATAAAATGATAAAAACAGTTAATTTAACACTTAAAGGAACTATAATGAACAAGATGTCTGAAAGAACAGCATACAGATCCATGCTAAAGAATATCTATATGACTTTGTATGATTTGTCTTTCCTGCAACAGTCCTCCCACAGAAAATAAATGATCCACATCCTAAACTTACTGTCTCAAAGTAAGTTCATGGCATCTTCCATCTGTGGAGGATTTTCCAGGTAAATAGCCCTGATTACTTTATTTAAATTGTTTTAGTAATAACTTGGTCCTATTAGGTTTGTTAATGTAAACTATTAACAAATGTGTTTTTGTTGAATTGACAAGAATTATTTTTTTTCACAGAAAAATAGATATTAGATCTATTTATGACACATTTATAATCATGTCATGACATGCACAGTCATGATAGAAACACCTGAAGCAACTACTAAGAATAGCAAGATGAGATGTTATCTTGAGGCCTGCTGTTATCTTGTAAGCATGAGAAGTCTGGAGGTAACTGGAGTCATTAAATTGTGATTCATGAGAATAAAATAAAGCAAAGAACTGTAAAGTCATACTAGTTTAGGAAATGTTCTGAGCCTCATGCTTAGATTTTAAGGGCCGTACTATAAAAGACATAAGGGAATCTTTTAAAGAAAAAAAAAATAAAGTTTTTTTTGGTTGCAGTTGCTTATTCTTTTCTTTACAGTTTTCTAATGCATGTTCATTCTTGTGCTGCTGTAAAAGTATCGTTATACAACTTACTCAGGCCCATGTTCATCCAGCTCACTTGCTTCTCTGTGAGGTTTTTCCACATCGGAAGAACAAAGTCTTCCATAGTGACAGCAACTAGGGCATTAATGCTGGAAGACACTGTGCTGAAAAATATGCAACAGTAAGCGTTCAGACTCTGAGCACAAGTCAGCCTGATGCATTTAAAAATGCTGATTACACTGCAGACAAGGCTAGTCTTGGGTAATATTCAAATGTAAGTTTCTGGCATTATCCAGAAATGTAAATGCAAAAATAGCTTCCTGTTCAGCTGTCACTGGAACAATAATGCTCAGGTAGTCATGCAGTTCAGATAACGCCAGTTTCCTTGGAATCATAATTTATTTGATCCTTATCACTGCAGAGGTCTTAACTGATGTCTTTCCTTGTTTTTCTAAGGCTCTCACCTCAGTGTACCACTATATGCTGCAGCCACAAACAGGCCAGGAATTCCAGGGTAGTCTTCCAGAATTTCCATCACAAGGTAGGGCAGCATCTGGATGACAAACATAAACCATGTTTCACTATTACGCACAATCCTTCGTTACATCTGAGAAAGCATGGTGTCCACAAGATGATGAGTGAAGAGAACACTGCAAGTGTAATTACCTGGTCAGGGGCGCCTACATCACCATTTGAAAATGGGTCACAGTTCTTGTAAATGGAATACATAGTGAGGCCAGAAAACACAGCCAGACTCACAGTTAGCCATAAGCCAAACATGTTCACGTACAGAGCCCTAAGAGATTTAAACAGACGTGTCAGCACATGAAGCTTTGTTCACAGTCAGCAATGTACTGTTTGCACAGGAATGCTCACATCTTGGCATGTCCCAGGGTTTTGCAGGAGATGTAACGCTGCACCTGGGACTGGTTGATTGAGTAGATAGACACCCACATTATGCTACCACCAACTACTATGGTCCAGAAAGTATGCCGCTTCAGGGGATCTGGATCAAAGCTGTGGTAAAAATGTCACAACATGTGAAAGAATCCCGAAGGTTATGTTTCCGGACATCAGCAGTACAAAGTGAAATGGCATATTTATAATTAGCAGATTTTCCATCCAAAATATTCAGTTTTCTTAAATTGGTAACTGAAAGTTTTTCTGTTCATTAAGAGTCAGAGCAAACACTTGCAGGAACACTAACCCAACTGGTTTTACTGTGGCTGCAAATTTATACAACACAAATTCAGTTTCTCTCATTCACGACACTCTTCCTAGTTTTTATTGTTGCCACTTCAAAGCAAAATCTTGCAACATTAAAAACACTAGTTTCCAATTATACTTACTCAAACGCATCTAGTCGGCCTCCTTGGCGAGCATCTTCCCAAATCTTTGTCAGGCCTCCCTGCAGTACAGCTCCTCTGGCTATAACAGCCACGAAACCTGCTAGCATGACCACCATCTGCAGCACATCTGTCCAGATTACTGCTTTCAGACCACCCTGAAGTAAAAATATAAGTGCAAGTGCTTTAACAGAATCTGTTTCATTAGTCTGTGGTAAGACTTAAGCACATTAGATCATAAGCTGTAATGTGTGGACAGCCATAAGTTTAAAACTGGTCATCAAAACCACAATGAGCCAAACAGTAAATATAGACTTTGGCCTAGGTAGAATATTATTCCATGTTTGTGTAAAGCACACACATGATTAAGTACAGTACAATACTTAAATTAGAAGATACCAACCAAAGTGCAATAGATGATGCACACCACTCCTGTAGCCACCAGCACTCCCCACAGATCAAGTCCAGTGACTGCATAATAAGAAATAGGCACAATTATGGTTCTATCTATATCTTTTGTAATTTGACAGCAAGCAGGTGTTTATTTAGTAAAACAAGAACACAGTTGATCACCTTTTTTTAACATGCACACAAAATGCAACAAATAGGATGACAAGTACTGTATTATGAGCCAGTTACATTTTAGTCTGGCTATAGCCTTGCCTTAATGGTGCATTTTATGAGCTTTTGTGTTGTTTGGCTTACTTTGATTTAAGGCAAGAGCTGGAGCATAGATGACTAGACCAGTGTACAGAGCCTGAGAAGAGATTGCACCATTAGTTGATTAGATGGAAACACAAAAAGCACATGGTTCATATTAATGTTTTCTTGGAGCTGTTGAATCTGTTTTACATATACTCAAAAAGAAAAAAAGAGCAGGTGCTATTTACCATTTGACATTTACTATAGTAATCATTGTTGTTTGCTTGGCTTTTCATTTCTTTATAATTTAGCTTTCAGTTGTCAAAATATAAAAAGTAACAATTTAATCATTTAAACTCCATTTTAGTTACCGTCTGCACGATGTACATTGATGTTCCAATTAACCGAATAGGGCGGCTGAAGCGCATCTCCAGGTACTAGAAATGAAAAATAAACCTAGACAGTCAGACATCATTAGAATGATAGTTTGGTACAAACATTTTATATGTTGTATTGCTTTGCTCTGTACTATACTTTCACATGTACAATATCATAAAGACATATTACATTTTTTTAATTTGTTGATTTTTTTTTAAACCTCTGACAAGGAGTTCCCGTTTTCACCTGCATTGGTTTGTTAGTTTTTTGCTTCTCTATGTGCACTATAAAAGTTATGGATGAATTTTAATTAACTTTTTTTGAGTGGTGGGATATGGTACAAGTAAAAAATCATTACATTTTAGAGGTGGTCCACATCCAAGATGTTTTTTCTAATGATTTTTTTACCATTGTTGCCACAGGACAATTTCAAGAAATGTAGTTTCAGATCAATAATTAATTGTTATAATGTTTACATAAAAATGACAATGAGTACAAGATCTCCACATGGTCTACCATAATGAAGTTTGATCAGGACCCAAATAGCATTCAGGATCTCATGATCCAGAATCTTCATGAGATTCGTGAGAAATGTCTCACTGTTAGTTAGCACATAATGCTGCAGACTAGTAACATTAACTTGTAGCTGAAACTCCGCTAATTCAGTAGATTGCCAACAGATTTGGCATCTCTTCAATACAGAGAAACATCCAGAAGAAAACCACCCTTTTGTAAATTTTTTTTCTTGAATCATGTTTGAACTAATTGTGATTGATGCTTCTAAGTGCTAGAGGTAGATTTTTGTGGTCAAGGAGTCCCATTATGGGGGGTAAAATTACTGTAGTACTATTGTTTTCAAGTGTAACAGTATTACAAAGGGACACTATCTTGGCAGAGGTTTGTGCTCTCAGAGTGATTCTAGTTTGTCTGTTTTTCATCTAAATTTTCACACATCTTTTGAAAGAAATACTTGTATTGCATTTGGATGCTGTACTCACATAAATAGCCATAAATCTCTGATCAGTTTAACCAGATATCCCCGCTGTAGTGAATACGTAACTTTCATTAACTTTTAAAACTCATGTTTTCCTAAAGACTGTCTATGAAGCATGTTTGCTTTATTGATCTTTGCACTTTAAGTTATTTCCTGCATTACCTGTCTACTAGCCTTTGGTGTACCATCTCCCTACCTCATAGGCACTGGTGATCCCCAATCGGTAGAAAAGTGGAACAAAAATCTCAGCAGTGATGGTAGACATGATCGCATAGGCAAAGCCATAGAGCCAGAAAGCAGCTCCAAACCGGTAGGCCTCAGCAGGTGTGCCAATAACTGTGATGCCAGACATGAAGCTGGCAGTGAGGGACATGGCAACTGGCACAGCAGTCATTTGCCGTCCACCCAATAAGAACTCAACACTGCTGGTCTCCTTGCGATCTCGGATGGCCTGGAAAAGGCCGATGCCAGCTGCCACCAGAATTATTCCAACAAACACCACATAATCCCAGACAGAGAAAGTTGCCACTGGGCCACCTGTACCCACCATGGTTAATTCAGCAGAAAAAGTAGAGGGACTTCCCTTTGACAAACACAATATTTACATTCAGCCGGATATTATGTAGTCTTGCAAATATTGTCCTTCCCTCTAAATTATCTAAAAATTGTCCTTAAATCCAGTTAACATTCAGTCAACTTCCAGGTTTTAGCCGTCTATTTCTACTGACTTAACTTTAACAATCAGTAAAGTTTCTGCTATGGATAAGATCAGATAGATTGTTGTGTTATCTCGCTTGCAGTCAGCAGGCATCTAATCCACTCTTGTGCTTCCTACCAACTATAAAGATCAGTTTGCTTTAGTTAATAATCCATCAAGGCTACAAAGTACTAAAGCCTATCATGATTTCAGTGATTGTAAAAGCCTGTGGCGTGTCTTCTTTTGTGCTCTGAAGGAAAAATAGCAGACTTTATATGATCAAGGTTTCATTTTTCCTTATAAAATGTAGGGAAATATTGACACACCCAGAATGAGTCTATGCAAGGAGGGATGTGGGTTTAATCAGGATTTGGTCTTTAAGGTAGCACAATGTTCTTTTAGCCACACAGTAACGTGTGATTACCAATGCATTACTAAGCATCTCTGTTTTTTATCTCACCAGTGAGACACTAAAAAACACAAACATCACACACCTAAGTGTCAGGAGAAAATATGACTAAAAGCAAAAGAACATTGCAGATAAGAAGGAAAACTTAATTGTAAGCATTTGCCCCAAAACTTTACACCAGCTCATTAAATATTAGAGAATGTACGCTTGGTTTCTTTCAAGGCACTCTTTATAGGGAATTAATAACAATAAATTCTTAAAAAGTTAATGTATAATGGCACATGATGTTTCTGTTAATGTAAAGGTGAACAGTGGTTGGGTAGAAGGAATGATGAGTTTAACCTTTTGTTAAACTCTTTTTCATTTGACCATAAACATGTGTGGTCACTGGTAAACTAATTGATGACAGCAGGTTAGTCATGTAGATTGTAATTACATGTTGACTTTTACTGCAAGAAGCACTATTACTGAGATGAAAATGAATCAGTTAATACAGCTCCTCCTCTGTGCTTTTTAGTAGCCTAATGTCACAGCACATATGTTTTATGTGTCAGCATGAACCCTGGTGAGCTTGAGATGAATATCAGATAAACACAACCACAACAATGGAATTCAAGATAATTGTATGCTTCACAATAATCACTTCATTGCTCCATGAGACAGCGACTATCCTTGACAATCATTAAACTAAATTATAGATAATGAAATCCCTGCAAACACAAAGTGTAGGCGGAGAACGCTTTCCTTTTTTTATTGTTAGTACTTCATTGTCTGTATCTGGCATCTGCAGGAGTTTTTTTTTTATTTAAGAATTGTAAAACTCTTCCCTAGTTGTTTTCTACAAGTGTGCAGTTTATGACTGAGCTTTAACTATTTGAGTTGCCTTGCTCACATTGTTGCATGTTCTTTTGTATGAGTTTTATAACCCGGAATGTGCAAAGCACTGCGTTACAAGAAGCTTCAAGTTAATTTTTACACAAATGAGTAACAGATTGGCTTGTTTTGGTAAAGAAAGTACAACTCAGGTTAAAATTTGAGTGGCCCCTAATAAATTATGCATTCTTTAAAACAGAGATTAAGGTGATTTGTGACATCTAGTGGACATTGTCTTAGACTACTTTGGACAAAATCAGATGGTTACTGCATGAAGTTTGTTTACAAAGGAATGCATTATTCATGTCATCCATATAATGGACTACAGATCCAGTATATCTTTTTTGTCACAGATCAAAGATAACAGGTAGTTTGGAAACAGGTAGATTATTTTGCGTTTGCATAAATAGTGCTCACCAGAGATGTTCAGACTTAGAGCACCTTTAGGACTGTAAGTGCCAGCAACTCTCAAGCCGGTAACTCATACACAGACGGTAAGAAAAATAATATTCTATAACCCAAACATTTGATCCTCTCTTTTATGTTGCTGACTGATCACTTTTTTCCATTTTTTTCCCCATACAGGACTAAAATTAATCGATTAAAAACAGCATGGAGACTGCAGTATTCAACTACTGGCTTTTTTTTCTGCTGTTTAGCCCAACTGCTCCCATGTGTTTACCCACTGACTTCACCCTTTATGTGGAGAAGCCAGAATGTGACTTTTGTGTGGCAATAAACACAACCATCTGCATGGGGTTTTGCTACTCGAGGGTATGTATGTTTAGAAAAAAGGAAAAAAAGAAGAGGAAATTGTTGCAAGGCAAAGTGCACACTGTGTCTAATGAAAACTGGAAGGAGTCAGTCATAGCTTTGGAAAATTTCCTAAATTTCCATTTTATCATAAAAAAAATGTTGAACTCAATAATATATCTTGATGTATGCTCAATCATCCAGGCAAGTAACACTTCAATAATATGAAATAATATAAAAATAAATATAAAATTGAAGAGGAAAGGAAGTATAAAAAAGATGTAAATATAATAATGATAAAATATGTATTTCCTTTGTTCGGTAAAATATTAAATGAGATCATTATACTTAAAAACAATTAAAACAAGACTGTAAACTGTAAAAATGTGTAATATTTTAGAGAAACACAGTTGTAAATGAACTATGTAACCACTAAAATTGCTTGGAAATTTTTGTTTAAAATTATTTAAACTAAATTTGTTGAATGGGCTTTGCATTCAAACTGGCATTCCTATGTTATATTAAACTGATATATCTATACATTTTAATAGAATAGAATAGAATAGAATAGAATTTCCTTAACAGAGATATTAAATTGTAATCATTATTTTGTAAACCACGAAGGCACTTCACTTATCATCCATTGCAATTATTAAACTGATAATATATTGGATATTTGGCAATACATAAACATTTTGAGATGCATGTTTGCTTTGTCAGTTTTATCGGAAAAAAAAGGATCAGTTTCAAAGATTGTAGGAGATGCATTATCAGAAACTGAGTCTAATGTATATGCTTTTTATAGTGTAAAATCACTCTAAGATAATAGTAGTTGTGTCTATTTATAGTGTTAGTGAGTTCCTTTCAATAGGAGCTACCATGTTGCCCACCATGTATATACAGTAAAATGGACAAACAGACTGATATCCTAGCTTTCAGGTTTATTATAAATGCAACCACAATGCACAATGGCTATAATTACCCATTAGCTATAATCTTATACTCTAGTGGTATAAATACTGAACTTCTAATTCCTTAATGTTACGTGTCAACGCTTTTTCAATTCAAATGCATTTCTAATTCCTAATTATATCTACATACACACATTTCTTGATTGGAAAAAAACTTGTCGATACCCATAGGTTCAGTGACATGTTTGGAGGGGGTGATGATAGATATTCAACTGTTGCAAGCTTTATTCTCACTGATAGATGCCATTAAATCTTACAAACCGAACCTTTAAGTGAGAAAGTTACATAAAAAGAAAATATTTGGAACATTTTTCCCATATGTATCTGAAATCTAGATTCTATGTACCAAAGATTTCAGGACAGTGATCATTCATTTAGTTTGCATCTTGTGTTTGTGTATGATGAGCAGGACAGCAACATGAGGGATATTCTTGGCCCACGCTTCCTTGTCCAGAGAGGCTGTACCTACGATAAGGTTGAGTACCGCAGTGCCATTCTGCCCGGCTGTCCCATCGAATCCAACCCTGTCTTCACGTACCCTGTGGCTCTCAGCTGCCACTGTGGGGCCTGCAGGACTGACACTGACGAATGTGCACACAGAGCCAGCACAGACGGAGCAAAGTGTACAAAACCAGTCAGACGTATCTACCCCTACCCTGGCCAGAACAACTACGTAATTCCTTTTTGACTCTCATGGTCTTGTTCTCATAACATCTTTTTTGTTGTTGAAAGTACAGAATACAAATGTTTTGAGAAAAGACAAGCGTCATCCTTTGTCTTGTGATGTATACTGTATGTGATATCTGCACTGTTTGTACTGTATCCTTTTGTGCCAGCTTTTTTATTCTGTCTTTGTAGCCCAACGTGTCTGTGCTGCAGCTTTGTTTCTCATTTTACAATGAGGGTTGATCCCAGTGCATAGTTTTGTCAGCATCATTATTTATCCTTTTGTGCTCACTTGTGAGCATGACTCACAGACTTATGCTTACTTGGAAAGGGATACTCTGAATGCAACCGAATTAAAGCTGAAGTTTCTAAATAGAGCACTGACTAAGCTGTGCTTGACTTAATCACATCCTGTGCAGGAGCATAGCTTTCTGTTTGCTACATAACAAACACAAGGCCATAACACTCCCCATCGTCACCCACTATATTTGTCTTGACAGTCATTCGGGAAAGCAAAGGATTGTTGACACAACTAAAACCCTGTTTCTAAAAATGTTAGGGCATTATGGAAAATGTCAGTAAAACAACATGAAATGATTCAAAAATTATTTGAAGTCTATATTTAATAGAAAATATTACAAATACAGCATGTCAAATGTTGGTTGTTTTCTAAGGTATATTCATGATGAAATTGGCATCAACAGACTAGAAAAAATTCTTTAATTCTAAGAAAAAACTTATCAAACATGTCACAGCTATTAAGGTTTATTAGTAACATTACTGAGTATAAAAAGAGCATCATAGATACTCTGAGTCTTTCAGATGTGAAGATGGGGACAGGTACCTGCTATAGGAGAAATTGTATGGGCTAATACTTCATTGATCTGTCTATTTTCTTAACCCCCACCCCCTTCACAGCAAAGCAATGAGTTTTGTTCACTGACACTGGTTTTCAGAATCTTTTGTAATTTCATGCAAAAAATAATTTGTTTTTTAATGTGTGTTGCCTGCAGGCTTTGAGATTGTTTCTATTCAGTCTTTGTTTTCAGCATCAGCCCTTGCATTTTTTGACAGATTTTTCAGGATTCTCTGAATCTTTTAATGCTATTCAGTGCACAGTTCCGTATGAGGTCATATCAGTAAACATATCATGAGAAACTTTCACATCTCTGAAGACAACATTAGGCTTATACACTGGTCTTAGATCACAATGCTAGTATCCAGATGTCTTTTTCAGGGTACACACACACATTGCCCATGAACTTGTTCATTTCAGTAACCATATATTTTTTTAAATATTTTTTTTAAATCACTGTCAAATTTTTTTACACTCTTTCAATATTGGCATTACATTATTTGCAATTTTTTATTGTTTTTGTTGAGATTTTTCCAAAGTGTAGAGTAAATATGTTACCCCTGAAGGTATGAAAGGATGTTACTATGCACAATACAATATATGCAGAAGACTCTCAACACACCAAAACACAAAAAAACACCACCTAATGTGTGACTTTGTCAGCTGTGACTCTGTGAAGCAGTGTTTATATGTGTAGTTTCCCATACACAACAGGAATTTTGGAGGACAGCTGCAGCTTATTTATAGCTCAGTAATTCAGAATGGGAGAATGCATGATAAGTCCATCATGTGGGCTCTCTGTCACATTGCTCTTTATTCCTCTTACATTCAGTCCTTACATTTATAGCAGGATTTTTCTGTTTTTCTAACAGGCTCAATTTTCACTGTGTTGATAAATGTTTTGGTGTTTTGGGTTTTTTTTTGGTTTTTTGGTTGTGCAGGCTTGACATTTTCAGACACTGTTAAGCATTTAAACAAAATAAGGTAAAACATGAGCTACAAACGAACTCCCGTGACCTTAAAGCCAACAAAACATCAGATATAAATGACTATATGGTTTTCTTTTATCCTCATCTACATTACCTCTTATAGCAGCTTTGACTGCACTAAAAGCCGACATGAAATTTTAAACCTTGAAGCAACCCTGAGTGAGGTGTGTTTTGGTTGTGTTTCTGAGAGGAAGCAAAAACAGAGAGGATACGGTCCAGTTATAACTGTACAAAGGTAAAACATGGAAGCAAGACAGGTTTATAAAACACTGACATTGGTTTTTGAGCCACCACAATTTTGAGCTTGTACAACATCTGAGAACCCAGTCCTTTGTTTAACCTTGCTAACAGTCAGCTGACAAAATGGCTGAGTATTATCCACTCAAGAATATGGTATTACAATGCCCCAAGATATCTCTGTCATTAAATATCAAATATTGTACTGGATACATGCTTTTTATTTCCTCTGACTTGTTCAAAAGGCAAAAGGTTTTCATACATATTAATTTTTCCCTGCATTTTAGTATTAACAATTGACCTGTCATGAGTCTAAAATAATCAGTCTGATATGGCACAATGGTCTGAATTGCCCAGTTGAAACGATGTAGTCGTGTGTAGTTTTTTGTGTACTTTTGAAAACCTGAATGCCCTAATGGATAAAGCAGTGGATGAAATGGAATTTGCTTCTATCAGCGCTCTAACGGGACCAGCATGTGGTGCACATACCAATCACTCTTTCATTCAGACAAACCATAAAGTTTTGTTTGTGTTGTGTTTATTCAGCTCAAATGTGAGAATTTTTCACAGCCATGGTAGCAGCAGTGGCTTCAGAGGTGGCAGTGTTAGTTGTTCTGTGAAAACATTTCTGTGTAGGATGAAAATTTCCTTTTGACTACCAACAGTTTCGCTTTTAGTAAAGTTTTGGTTTTGGTAGAAAAGTTTTGCAGAATCAGTGACTTCCTTTAAATTACCTTCCTTTATGTGATGTTGTCTTTTATCATCAATTAATCATTTTTCAAGTACATCTAATGGAGCATGATAAAATTAGATATTATGATTTGTTTTGTTGTTGTTGTTTTCACTTATTCAGTGAACTATCTTGGTGTTCATGGTAAGTTTTTGTTTAGATATTCTGAGTGAAATGTCTACCCAACTGTTGGAAGGATTGCCATGAAGTTTTATTATTTGATACCTTTTAGAAGGAATTGTTTTGCTTGTTTGTCTGCGATCCTCTTATATTTATTCAAGAATATACAGCCATATGGAAAAACTAAGTATACCCCACTAGCTTGTAGAACCACCTTTAGAAGCAAGAACTTAATAATAATAATTTTCTGTGTGACATAATCAGTCTCTCACATCATTGTGAAGGAATTTTAGCCCACTCTTCTTTACAACATTTTACAACGTTGCTTCAGTTAAATGAGATCTGCAGGCATTCATTTATGTACAGCTCTCTTAAGGTCCAGCCCTAGCATTTCATTTGAGTTGAGGTCTGTGCTTTTACTGGGCCTTTGCAAAACCTTGATTCTTTTCTTTGTCAGCCATTCTGTTGTACATTTGCTGTTTTTGTTGGGATCATTGTCCTGTTGCATGAGCCAGTTTTGGCTTCACTATTTACTCCAGAATATTTTGGTATATAAAGGAGTTCATGGTGGACTCAAAGACTGCAAGGTGTCCATGCCTTGTGGCTGCAAAACAAGCCTAAATCATCATCCCTCCACCACTGTGCTTGATAGCTGGTATGAGGTGTTTGTGTTGTTTCTGGTTTTCCCCAAACGTGGCACTGTGCATTATGGCCAAATATCTCCACTTTGGTGTTGTCTTGTTTAAGAAGATTTGTGGTTTGTTCAAATGCAATTTTGCATACCTAAGCTGTGCTGCCATGTTCTTTTTGAAGAGAATAGTCTTTCTTCTGTCTTTCTCCTTTCAAACAAGCCATACTTGTTCAGTCTTTTTGTATTTGCACTGTCAAATACTCTAACTTTTAACATGCTATGTGAAGTGTGTAGAGTCTCAGATATAGCTGATGGATTTTTTTTTTTTGCAAATTGTTCAAGCATTGCACAGACTAACCTTGGGCTAAATTTGGTGACTTCCACTACTGGGAAAATTGTGACACTGTGTTAACACACACCTGATTGCTCAAGGCCAGAAAACTGAAAAAAAAAAAAACACTGGCTGATGATTTGTTAATCAAGAGCATTTGAGTAGCAGCAAATGGCTACTGCTGGCCATCTTTATTCCTGTGGAAGCAGTAAGGGTGTACTTACTCTGTGCAGCCCTCAATGCAGTCTTGTGAAAGCTTTCTTTTTCAGATGACTGTACTTGTCAAAATGTTCTGCTAAGTTTTCCTAGTGCACATAGTATAGCCTTATATCAATGTGCCTACTGTATATTAAGATTCTACTTATCTAAAGGGTAATTCAGTTGGAGGTATTTTTGAAATTAATTTCATTATTGTGACTCCAGATTCAGCTTCACATTTTCTAACAGGTCTGGGTGACCAGATCATCAGTTTTACATAAAGTTATTAAACAGAGCAGTGAACAAAAAATAGGTTAAGTAAATAGGAGATGATCCCTTGCCAAAACTTTGTAGTTAACTTGCAAATTAAATGCTCCTCTTTGTTACACAACTTAACTGCTGTATGTATCACATGCATCAGCAGTAAAAAGCCTCCTGGGCTTTAAAATGTGTCCACACCTTTAAAACCAGCTTGTGCTATCTTCCCTTTCTCTGGAATTTAGCTTGTAATTTTCCATATTATGTATATGAGAACCTGTAACTGAAACCTTGCCCACAGAATTTACCAGATGGTCTGACTAAACACAGGAAATACCTCACTGATTAACTGTATAGGCTACCTTTTGTTCCTAATTTAAACTACAAGACCAGGGTTATCTTCCCACATAAATATTTTTAACCTTTATAATGCGGATCTACTAACCACAAAGTCATCTTTTCAGTGCAATTCTGTGCCAAATTCACAGGAATGCATAGACTCAAACTTCTGCTCCCTACAGCAGCTTATTCAAGCTATTCATGGATGATAAGAAAGAGGAAAAGGTTTCACGCCCACATTTTATCTTGCTGAACGGTAGTAATAAGAAAAACCTGGCTGGAAGTGGCAAATACTGGTGAAAAGAAAAAAGAATTTATAAATACTTCAATGATTAAGCTTTCATAATTTGCCATATTTAATGAATTAATTATGTGTTTTGTGTGCAAAATGCTGAGCTGCTAAGTAGAAAATGTGACTAAATGTGGTGAAATAAAAAAGTGCAACAATTTAAAAGTGTGCAAAGTTTTGTAATGCAAGTTCAATATAAAGTGTACCATGGAGTATACAACCCCAGTTCCAATAAGGTAGGGACACTATTTAAAATATTAATAAAAAAACAATACAATGATTTGCACACAGAAACTAATATATTTTATTCACAAAAGAACATGGAAAATGTTGAAAGTGGCACAATTACTATTTCATGAAAATGTGTTGGATGCTTGTGAAAATCCTGCATGGACTCAGTAACACTTCCAGAAACCATTGTCTGTGAACACTGTGAACACCATTTGCTGTGCCATCCACAAATGCAGATTAAAGCTCTATCAAGCAAAGAAGGAGCCATCAATGCTGAAAGGTATATACAGATTTTAAAGCAACGTGCTACCCTCCAGGCAACATCTTTTTCAGGGAAGACCGTGGTCATTTCAGCAAGACAATGTTAAACTGCATACTGCAACTATTACAACAGTCTTCAGTCCAGACCTTTCACCAACTGAAAACATTTGGTGCATAATGAAACACAAAATACTACGAAGAATACCCAGCACTGTTGAGCAGCTGGAATCCTATATCAGACAAAAAAAAGAAGGGATGCTACATAAAATTTGACACTGGCTCTGTCCCAACTTTTTCTGAGAAGTGTTGGTGCCATCAAATTCAAGATAAGCTCGTAGTTTTCATGAGATAGTAAAATATCTCACTTTCAACATTCAATATGCTTTTATGTTCTTTTGGGAACAAAGTATTTTAAATTTTTACCCAGCCTCCCAACTGTTTTTTTTTTTATAATACTAATACAATTGGGGTTGTATAAATAATACGTAAGTGCATAAGCTTTTATAATTTGTCATATTTTATGACTTGATCATGTGTTTTAAACATGTTGACCTGCTAAGTAGAAATTGTGAGTCAATATCGGGCTTTCTTTTATAGTGTGCAAAGTAGTGTGCAAAGCTTTGTAATGCAAGTGCACTGTAACGTGTACCAGGGCTTATGTTTGTAAAGCTTTTGCACTGGACTAACTTGTGTGATAGAATAGAATAGAATAGAATGTCATTCCTGCTAGAGCCATTCAGCTCACCTCTAAGATCTTAATGTCATGATGATTTTAATTGGATCAAGATACTTTTAATCTAATTCTAATTCTGAGAAGAACTCTGAACTCCTTCACTGACAACGGGCTAATCTCTCCAAGTAAAAACTTGCTGTAAATATATAACCTTTTGTTTTTATAAACCCGATCGTTCAAACTTGAATATGATGTTTGAGGAACAATAGTTCCTTTCATCTTACTGCCCTGAACTGTGTAAGCGTGTGATTGGTGAGGCAGCTAGTGATTGATGGCTCCACCTGCCAATCATAACAAGCGTAACAACCGCAAAAACCCGATTGGTTGTTAATTGAGGCGCAGCTAGAGCCGGCCCACCTCATATTAAAACGAGTGTGGAAAATTCCAGTTGCTCTCTGTTCGCTATATTAACGTTTCGACGGTCGCCAGCGATAGAAGTAAAGCTCAACCGCAGGAAATAACCGTTGAAGAAATAACACATAACATTTTTTGGTAAGTAAACTCTTTCAATTCATATTTAGATGATTTATTAAGAGTTTGAAATACTCTGAATGGCTCTTGGTCTCCAGCTTGTTTCTTTTTCGGATGGTATGGTCGAATGAATGGGTGTCTCGGTGACCGCTAAGTGCAGACGCTGCTTTCTGTGCCTCCGCCTTTATTTAACTAGTCCTTCTTTAACCAAGCCATTTATTTTAACTCAAAGAAACCCGATGAAGCAATACGGTTCATATATATATATATATATATATATATATATATATATATATATATATTTTTTTTATATATTTATTTATTTTTTAAATTTCT
>VUQH01001645.1:0-17317 GCA_015106775.1 Etroplus canarensis
TGCTCCACCCAGCCTGGACTCCCCCAACGCTGTACAGTCGCCATCATGTCCCCCCCCTCCTCCCCGAGTACCTCCCCTGTCCCACTGACACCACACGCTGCTCCCATCCCCCGAAAACCACTTCAAACAGCCAGCGCCATCAAAGACCACAGTCAGTCAGCCAGGCAGTCAGCCAGGCAGCCAGTAAGGCAGCCAGTCAGCTAGCCTTCTGCTTTGACTTAAAATTACTGTCGTCCCAGTCGCAAGGCTGCTTTCCTCTTCTGATACACATCAAAGGTCCTCTTAAACTCCCCAAGTTTGCTTTTTAAACGTTTTCCTTGTTGAGTCTTTTTTTTATGCACATTATTTCACTCGTTGAGGTTTTACACTCTCTTTCTCTTTCTTTTTCTCTCTCCTCTTGCCTCTTTTTTCTCCAACGTGGGCCAGGTCAGTAATGACATGCACACACTTTCTTGTGCGGTTGTGCTGCCTTTGCATTTTTCTCTGTGACTTTAATTAGTTTCTTTTTTTAAGGAGTTGGTTTTTAGGCCTCTTATGCACAGCGCACACACTCTCACACATACATGCATATCAAGTGGAAACCAACCAATATATGCATATGCAGTATGATTCATAAATCTTACTAATGAGAACTGCATAACCACAAAACGACCAGTTTAATGGTGTGTGTTTTTCTTTTTGTCTTCATCTATTGATGTGTGTATGCTCAAGGGACAGAAAAAGTGACAAAAGAAAGCAGAGAGCCAGATAAACAGGGGCAGAGGGAGAGAAGATTGGATGCACAGGCATGTGCGATCTAGAAAAAGACAAAAAACTAAAGGCAGAGTGGCACATTTTTTCTGTGTTTCAAAGCTTTTGAGGTTAAATGTGGTCACTTGAGATGGTTCGGTGCATCCTAAGCTCTCATTTGGGACTGTAATTTCCACATAGGCCAGAGGATGGAGCCACATCTGTGTGTTAACCAGACAGGAACTGAATGCCATTGTGTCATTTACAGGCTGTGTCTTAATGGAACAAAATTCTTTACTATAAAGCAAGGTATGTGATCATGTTATTGCAATATACATTACACTTTGCTTAATATTAGAAAATTTCTACTCTGTCTTTATTTTTTACTTTTTGTGGTTGAATGTGAAGTGGATCAGTGCTATTCCCAGCTATAGGAGCAATTTATTGTTTCTGGTGTGGTGAATGCCTCTGTACAGTCTGCTCTGAGCTTTTATAGCTGAATTTGGTGGCTTTATCAGAATTCTTGTATCTTGTGTTTTAAGTGTACTTCGAGTGGTGAGATTAAGGCATTTTATGTTTTTATCAAGTTTTTTCAAGCACACCACACTCCGTGAAACACCTCTTAACACATCTTACATACAGATGTTATAAGTCAGTGGGATACCAGGCATATTTGTTGCCCCCTCAAAACAAGTTTCACGGAGTGAGTAACTAAAAGTTGCAGCTCGAGTTGAATTAACCAAATCCCACATTGCATAACTGTTAAGCTCAAAGAGAAGTTTTATTTAGTGTTTACCCCTATTAAAAATTTCAGAACCTTTGTGTCCCTGTCAGAGAATGTTTTAATATTCAAAAGGAGCCACTATTGTGTGGTTTCTTGCGCCAACGTAAAAAATAAAGAGCCACATCAGAAGGCTGGAACCATCCCTGAGCATTTTCATGTGTCAGAAAAAAGAGGGAAAACAAATTTGGAGGGGGCAGACAGGGATATTTATAGAGAGTGGTGTGAGAGTCAATGCAGTGACAGGAGTCTAATGAAGTAGAGTTTGGGTTTTGATTCACAATGTGGTGAGCGCGTGGGTCCCCCTGTGACCGTTACTGCATTCCAGCACCGATCCCTTGGTACACGGAAACCGCGCCACAGGAGGAGGCGAAGGGCCAACTCGAAATAATGTGTTCCTCTAACCGAGTAAACCTTTCTCACCAGCACTGGTTGTACTTACTCTGCAGCAGATGCTCCCAGAGCGTGATGGCACTGACACTGTGCTATGTGGCAGCAAAGCTTTATTCATGCACACACATATGTGCACACGTTCACACGCAGCATGTATGCAGTTGTGAAGTCAATTTGTCACTGCCGGTGAGTCACTGACACGCTAAGTGAGTCAAAAAGGGCAATTAAGCTTGACAAAGTAGGGAAGTCCAAAATGATGTTAGTCTCTTTCTAACTTTAGTATGTCAGTGGAAATTGCGTTCTGTGGGTTTATTATTGCTTTGCATTTAGAACGATGAATTTCAATGCAGTCAAAGGCATTATTTATGTTGTGAACAATTAATATTTGTGACCTTTATAGTGCCGATGAAACTATTTCAGATGTATGAATTGTCTAAATATGCAGTTTTGCATTTTGCTTTAGTTCCTGTCATTTAAAAACCTTGTATTATGATTTGAAATAATAATAGTAATAATACTGAATATAAAGTACAACCTTCTGTACCTTTGATAGTTCTGACAGTAGCCATTATAATTTCCATTTAGTGTGTCAATGCAGGTTCACTAATTCAGAAACCCATTTGCTTTGAAGGTAAAGGTCTGTGTCAATCAAGGTAACATCATTTTCTTTGATAAATGTCACTGTGGTGGTCGGTAGGACAGGTAAACACAGTGGCGAGCATGAAGGCAGCAGCATACAGGAAACCTCCAAAGGAAGACGACAGACAACCACAAAGCCTTTTTGCACACCTCTTCACCCACACCTTGCCTTATTTTTGCAAAGAGAAAAACTGATTGCTGCATTTTTGCATACATAAGGCAAAAGATATACATTTTGTCCTGTTTGGTAAATGGCAAAATTTGCTAGTGCCAGTAAAGGAAACCTTTTTATTATTGTTTTACTAGTTTTTAGTGGTTCACTGACTTTTACACTGGAGCCAAAACGTGTGGCAGAATACGCTTCTTTTTTTTTTTTTTTTAAATTTCCTTCTGCTCAGTTGCGTTTTCAGCATTCATAGAAAACAACCAGGGAGACAAACCTAGAGAAACCCTGAATTGAGAGGTGCTCATTGTTTTTTTGTTTTTTTTTTTAACCCTCTGTGGTTTATTTCAGGTTATATGTGCACTGCCTGTTACTAAGATGAATTAAATCGGTATTCTTTGTAAATATATTAAAAAGTGACAGCATCCATTGTTTAACATCAAGCTTGCTGTGTTGATACACTGAATGATATAACATTTCCCCTTGAAACACGACTTGCGAGAAACATAAAGCTATTAACTTTAGAGTTCTTGTTGAGGCAGCTGACAACTCTGTGATTAACATCATATAAGATCATTATAGGTTACAAAAATATAGCATGGAAGTCAACAGTTGACTCACCACAATCTAAGAATACATAGCTGGGTGGGACTTTACAAATGAGGATGAGAGTGTTTCTCCTTCTTCATACTGTCTTTTGTAGTGTACCTCCAAAGTGAGTCACACTTTTCTCACAGCTTCGCCAGCACATATGCACCTTTGTGGTGTGATTAGAATATAACTTATTCGGACTGCTTTCCTGTCACTGCTCATTCTGACTACTCCTCTTCCGTTTTTATCTCAAAACACGCGTTTATTTTGTCTAACGCTCTATTGTGGCATCATTGTGCTGCACCACTAAAATGTAACAATCAGGAATGTTTTAAACTCGCTACACACCATTAAATTGTAATAGTCATCAATATCATTTCACACTTTCTGTTCATTATTCAGAGCTTGCTAAAACTAAGCGAAGACATGCAGCATGCATGAGTAGCTGTGAAGGTGGAGATTAGCCCTATCAGATGTAAAAAAGAAAAAAAAACGTGTTTTGGATTGAAGACGAAAGATGAAGACAATAGGAGATAAGTTATCCTCTCAGTTTCACCCTGAGACCCATTAGCCTACCTGCAAAGTACAGACCGTACAGTAAGTTACAGTTTTGTATGTTTGGTTTTCTTGCTGTACACCATTTGAGCTTGTTTGCTATTGGTTTAATCTCTGTGTTGTTTGAAGTCACGTCAAGGCAGGTTTCCATTAAGCACATGTGGGCTGTTTGGTGCAGTGATGTGTTATGTAGATAAAGAATAACTGATCAGTAATACTGATATAAATTGATTTTCAAATGCCTTGGCCCTCTCAGAGCAGCCATAGGAGCTGTATACAACACCACAGTGTGTCACAGTAGGCGTCTTTAGGGGCTGTACTTTGATTTGCCAAGCATCCTCTGAAATTGAACCGAGAGCTGATGTGAATAATGAAACTAACACCAGCGCAGATACACTAAAAGCATAACTTGTTGACAAATCAACTTTGTGAGTATCAGTGAATGGTTCAGTGGCTTTGAAGCTAATAAAATGCCAAAAGGGATTCTGTTTTTGTGTCACAAGGGGTCTAATTGAACCAAATCATTAAAAACCACGCTGAACAAAGGCGAAATAGTTTCAATACGACGCCTTTGTTGTCAATTTAAAGGTCATTCCTTGATGTGCAGAATTGCATTGCTGTTGTGCTCAGTCCGTTTTAAGTAAATTAGCTTGGTGTTTATTTCTTTAGCTGATTGTTGTGTCTTTTGAATGCAGATGTTGCCCCTCAGCTGCACATTCTGGGATGATGGTTTAAATATTCTGACAGGGTGGTGTCTCTTAATGAGCGGAACATCTAAAGGCACAGAACTGTGACTTTGGTGCTGTGGCATTGCATGGGCTTCCACTTTTCTGTCTCAGACTGCAGTTCAGATGTTCTTGAAGCTTTATGCACACACACACAAACACACACACGTTTATTGCTCTGTTTGATCATATTGAAGTCTTCTGATGCACTGAGCTGGTCTTGTTCCCCGTTTTTACCCACAACTTATGCTTGTAGCTTAGTTTATGTGCATCTGCTGAGGGAATTTCCCTTCGTAACGTGTTTTCACAGTTCAACAACAGTTGGAGGATTTGTGTCAGGGACAGTTTGACACTGTTGCTTTCTGTCTCTTTCTCTCATTTTCTTATCAAATTCCTCCCTCTTCTTTTATTCTCTTATCTCCTGCTTTCACATCACCCTTTTCTTTTTCTTGCTTTTAGTGTAGTTCATGCTCTGCGCAGTATTCTTTAGCCTGCACTGGTGTCTGTGCAGGTCTCTCTTGTCACCCTATTTCTCTAACATACACCACAATGCTGTATACCAAACACACTGCAAGAATGCAAAATCATATACTGCACCACACATCACATTTAAGCATCTCTTCCTTCACACTAATATGACCTTTTACAATCCCTATCAGCGTGTTACACTTTCAGTCTTGTTCTCACCAGAAGCCATTTGCAAACCTTTGTGTGTGTGTGTGTGTGTGTGTGGGGGGGGGGGCTCACTGCCAACCAGCAAAGATGCAACTGCAATCAAGTTAAATTAAAAGTTGACGGTTAAACATAGACTATCATATCAATATGTTTGTGGTTATTTTCACCATCATTAGACAAGAATGTTTGCACTTCCTTTTCACCGGCCACAGAAATGCAGTAAAAGTGCAGCAAAACATTACATTACCACCATTCCTGCTGGTTAACATGTAATTTGGAGCATTTAATCCTCAATTTGCTGTCAGCCTTCATTATATTATCTGTAAAACATTTGGAAAAAATTGAAATTAAGAGTTGCGTTCTAAAATGAGGCAACATCTAGAAGGAAAATTCAGTAAAGCTTTGCATTAACTGTGTATTAAAATTGTATATTACCGCTATCAAACAACATCTAATGAATTTGCAAAATAGCACCATTATAAAATGTTTTGTTTTTTGTAATAAAACTGTTTTGCATTAAAATTTAGTGCCATAGCAGAGGTAGATAAAACATGACTGGCACATTGGCAACAACATGCTTTCTTTCAGTGCTGTTCAGGCAGGTAAAACCAAAGTAGAGCAGGCCAAGGTGCCAAAATCAGAAGGACCCCTCACCCCACGAGAGCGAGACTGTGAATTGCTGCTGAGATGAAGATCAGGTGGGAGGCGTTTGTTCTTAGTTGCGGTCCTCCCCTGACTCATTGTGCGAATGTCAGACAGCAGGTATGAAAAGGAGAGCTTCCACAGTGAGATTTTTTCAGTGCAAATTTGATTTCTGTGATGTATATTTAAAGAGAGGTAATCATTATCGACACCAGAGCCCACTGAGGATGAATGTGGATCCAACTCGTCTCTGAACTTCTCTCATAGGTACTGTAAAATAGCAATACAACATCTTCCTGCTCTTGCTTTTTGTTTAGCATGTGGGCAGCCATGATCCTCATCTGGTAATTTATTGAGATCAAAATAGCGAGTGTTGAGTTTTCTTTTGACACATGTGAAGACATCACATTTTTACCAACATGGGAGAAGCATTATGTCATACACTGACCAAATAACTTTTAAAAATGATAATCAAAATATATATTTTAATCAGAGATAGTTCTGTTGCATAAATAATGGAGCTGTAAGTCTTTAATTTTGTATATTCACTTGGCTGAATCTGCTTGTTTCTGACAGTTTTACCATCTACTTGTTGTATTGTATGTAATACATCAGATGTCACTTTTGTGGGATGTGCACCACATGTCATGACTCATATTACATTTACATGCATTATGTCAAATGATGCGCAACATGGATTTTTTCTGGGCACCGGAATAACTTTTCATCAGCTTAAAATTTCAAAACTGATTTGATATAAATCTTTTTTTTAAAAAAAGAAAGCTAAAAAGCTGGCCAAAAACTGAAATAAATGTAATACAATTAAAGTCAAGACCTAAGTTCAGCTCTTTAAAATATATTTCTGATTAAACTTGTATCGTATATTTTTAAAGCTCAATTTAACCCCATTCATATCGTAAGCTATGTATTAGGTATGTTATATTTTATTTCTGTATATAACAAAATCTACAACACAACCTTATTACATACTCCTTATGTTTATATAAAATTCATGAAAAATTTTTATCGTTTGTACTTGAATATTTGTTTAAATATAATTTTTATTTATGTTTGTTTAATTGTTGCTCTTTTCCCATTTAGCAATCTAAATCTATTAAATATTAATAACAATATTAAATGATCATTATTCTTGCTTTGATGTAACAATCTTGAATTGTAAAGATCAACAAAACAGGAACGGTGGCATTGTGCGGTAAATTTGGCTTGGCCTTGTTTGTTGCCATTTAAAACCAAAAGAAACAAACAAGGTAATTTCAAGGTAATTATTGCGTGCTTACCATTTAGCCACATAATTACTAACCCAATACCAGATCACATGTGTGCATCGTAAAATAAACTGCTCTTTAGCATGGTTCTGTACAGGAGATGCCCTTGGGTATATAAACAGGGCCGATTTAGACCAGTACTGAAACTGTCTCTGCACTTTCGACTGCCAGCACAAACAATGATCTTTTTTTTAAAATTTTCGGCATCAGGAGTGATTTGGGCATTATCCAACTTTTTGTCTTTAGAAAATGATCAACTTGTTGACTAATAAAACTTTTTTTTTTAGTTTTCAGGTATAACTCAAGATGGATTGCACATTGTGGGATAACAACAGCAATGTGTATTCTGACAGTGTGCCAAGATTTAAACAAACGTACAAAAAGACTTATTTCTGGCAGTCAGACCGTCAATCTTACTGATGTTCTGTCACTGTCAGGCAGGGAAAGCAACAGGCAGATTAAAATAGTACTCCGGTGTTTGATCTGAACACACTGATGTTGTCAAACTATCAGAAAACAGTCCCCTGAAGACAGTGATCGACAGTGTCAAGCATGATGCAGCACAGTTTGGATATGAGTCACGTTCTTCCCACACACACTACAGTGCATGCAACATGGCTGTGTACTATTTTCTGCTGTGCTGTGCTGTGTGTTTTGTCTTTCAACAAGTTACACTTTGTTAAGATGCTTGCAGTTTGCTTGCATTCATCACTCTTACACTCCTCTGTACCTTTACACAAACAGTCTTTAGTTAGCAGCCAATCCGAAAACTCTCACACTGTTCAAATATTTAGCGATCCTGCTCCAACAAAAAATATTTGAAGGATACAATTGCAATCCAAACAAATAAATCAACAGGCTAGATAATGAAAACCATCCAGCTCGGTGCGCTTTAATGACGGCACATGTAGACTCAGTGTCACTCACTGTTATGAGAGAGAAAATTAGAGCCAAATTGATGGTAATCCAGACCAGATTTTCCTCAATTTTGTCCCAGCAGTATGTCCTATCATCCTAGAATCTCCTGCAGGCCTGATGAGCCGACCTTAACTACAACGCACAACTTCAAAGGTGACTGCTACAGTAAATAACATTTGATGTTCCCATAAAAGCAAGTCATTCCTTCCCACCTTAGTGGAGCAGCACTGCATGACACATGCATTGGTTGACTCGCCTCGGATGAACCACAATTGAGTGCAGTTGATGCCAGGATGCAATGAAGCTGGGGCAGGTCATACAACTTGCTGATACAAACAGATAAAAACGTAGGTGTTACACTTTGAGGTTAGCTAACATTAATCAAAGGAATATGTTTAAACTGTGTGTTAGGTGTTTGCGAACGTGGGCTGCCCCCTTCCATATCACTGAGCCCCCTCATGCTCTTTCAGTATTAGAGTGAGTATGCGTGTTATCTGTGCATGTGTGTTTGTTTCTTCTTAATGTAAAGTTGTTGAGTTTTCTAAAATGTCTCCCGTAGTGTACAGTCACTGGGTTTTGTCACTGTGAGCTGTGGCCTGTAACTTGATGTGTAGATGACTTGAAAGCAAAATACTCATAAATTATTATGTCCACCAGCCAGCGAGAGTGTAGTTGGAACAGCTCAAACAAAATCTATCAAGAGTGACTGAGTGTTGTTTTGACATTTTAATGAATAAACTTTGTTGGTGTTTCATGAGATTTAATGTGCTGTGAAACCTTATTTTCGCTCTGATCTGATTAAAAGAGGCACTCACACAATGCTAAAGAGAACATTTTAGAAATGGCATTGAAACCTTCTCCTAATAAGGCGCTAATCAGAAATTCTGTTTTCACAACGAGAAACTGAAAAGAAGATATAGCCTGCTGTATGCTGGCACAGAATGTGTGCACCCCTCAGCAATGGCTTTCTCAAATGGTCATTAACTTGGTTGTGATTAGATATCGCCAATCAGTAAGGGGAAAACAGTGTCCTCAAAAAAGCCTTAGAAATCAGAGCCTACAGCTGAAATCCTAGGCATGTGTTTGTGATTGTCAGTTATTATCTTCGCTATGGGAAAAACTAATATGACTTTCCATTCTGGGCACATGGGGTACATTTTTGAATTACAATAGGTTATGTGTCTTTTTTTCTTATGGCACCACTACATTCCTGTTGCACTGTCATTAAGTGGTGTAAATATGAATTTTGATGCAAAAATTGCTTTCTACCCTGATACCAATTCTGTTCTTTAAGAGCAGTTTCATATTTAAATAGTTTTAGTTCCAAGTAACAAAAAAATGAACAATTAAATAATATTTATTTAACAAACTAATCTAAAATGTTATTAGAATATTTGACCATGGCCTTAATTTGCATATTGTTTGTTTATAATCAAAAAGTAATGTTTTTTCATTGTTTTTTTTTCATTCCACTTATTTTCAAAATGAAAGCCACACATTGTTCTCAGTACCGTCAGAGTAAAACCATCTTTTTTGGAAATTTATCAGAAATTACTTGTATCAATCAAAATCCGCACATCAAACCACACAAAGCCATATGAACTATCTCATGATCACAAACACATTGAACAACTTAAAATGAGAAATATCATTCCGCTTACTTACAGAGAAACAATGCTAGACTACAAATAAATAGCAAAACTAAAATAAATAACAATGCAATGGTTTCTTCTCACTTCAAAGAAAATGTAAAATATGTATTGATATAATTTACAAAACAGTTTGAATTTCTGGTTGTGTTTTTTTCCCCGTTTGGTTTCAGTTCCTTGCATATTTTTATTTAATCACGTCGCATTGTCTCTGGTCTTCATTAGTTATAATCTGCAGCTCACCAAACTAAATGCCATCTGAAATTATAAGAAACATATGCTGCTGCTTTTTTGACTAATGGTAAAACATTTATTGATTTGGGTTTCTCAATAAATGTACATGCTCAATATATTTATTTTAAAACTGAAATTTCAATACAGCATTACAAATTGAATGAACATATTGTTTGTTTTCTGAATTTTAAAATTAAGAGTCTTCTGTCCAGCCTCAAAGTATTGTCTGTTCTTCTTGCAGTTGATGCTGATCAAGTAAATTCATTGGGATCTGAGGGAGAGGATGAAGTGGGTCTGTGGAGCCTGGAGCCCCAGGATTGTCAGGAGAGCCTGGACAAGACAAGCCTGACACCCAGTGAGGGGACAGAGGACCCCGGCAGCCCTGCTCATTCTATACAGCCGCACAGCCTCAGCCCTGGCAGCAGGAACTGCTGGGGCCAGGTGGAATCAGAGGCCAAGGCCACAGAGGACGCACTATACGTGTCCACTGAAAGGGAGGGAGACCAGGAGCCCCTGAGGATGTACTGTAAGTTATAAACTTATAGAAAAGTGCTGCCTTGTTTAAAATTATATAATCGTTTGCTGTACGAAGTGAATCCATTTTTTGCATCCAAAGAATTAAGGCCTGGGTAAGAAAGTAGCAAATTAATTATGGTTGCAAAATGTATATATACTGCATATGCATGAGACTGCTGTGTTTGACACTACTGTACTGTGTAAACAAGTTTGTGTGTTTTTCTGATGCAACACACGACCAGTCTCATGATGCTTCTCGGAGCCCTCTAGATACACCTTCATATCAGCTCCTTGTGAAACCATGCCTTCCCTACAAGCTGTTCCTTTTTTTCACTCTTCTCTTTGAAAAGGCAGCCTTCTGAAAGCATGACAAAAGAACTCATCCCACACAATGTCACAATATTTCCATGCATCAAAGAGGTGACGTTACGGTACTGAAATCAGAACTGCGCGACGTGAGGCTTTCCCTTTTATTTAGGAGAGATCAAAGGCTCACGCGGCTTGCCTACTAACAATCACTTAGCTCCCTCGCCTCGTGTGATTTGGCCTTGCCTGATGAAGGCAAAGCTGAGTTTTTACAACGCTCAACCACACAAGCTCTTCCCTTCACCACTTTAAAAAACAGCTCAAAATATGCCAACATCTGCAAACATTTGAAAAATCTTTCTCAAAGTCGCTTTAAGCAAAGCTGATTGGCTGAAGTTGTGATAGGAGGCGCCGTCTCTTCTTCACGTACATCTGTGGCTTTTTCTCTCCGCCTGTCTGTCACTGCACTCAAGGGCACAAATAAGAAAGACTTCTTAAATCTAGTTTCATATCAGGCCATCTAATTCCCCAAATTGTTTTATCTGTCAGGCTTTATGTAAACAGTTTAGTCCCATTAGATTCAGTTGCACTGTATAACTTGCCAATTTAGGCCCAGTCTGTGTACATACATGACTACACTAACGAAGCACTCAGAGGGACAAAGACAGGGAGCTATTACTTGCACAAGGATTTAATTTAACAAATAAAAGATGAAACTGTAACAACAGTCAAGGCTCAACCACACTGAAACTGGCTTTTGGATAACTTAGGAATAGTATGAGCAACAACGCAAGTTCTAACCTGTGGTTTGAAATAAATATGCACCTTGTCTCAGTTTCTCTATATCTATTGCATATCGCTTTCCTCACAGGTAAGAACTCAGACTCCCAGAATACCTTGGAGGACTTTTCACACTATGAAATCCTGGCCCAGTTGAGGAAAGCATCTACCTCAGCTAGTCTCTTGGACCACCTGAACCACAATGGCCCCGGAGCTGCATTCCGCCCGAGTAACAGGCACGATGATTTGCCGCCTGCTATCTGGTCGCCAGGTGCTCAGCACTGCGCACCTGAGGGAACAGGTAGGCTAAAGTGCTGCAGCTGCAGCGATGCTCATTGGAAAATTAAGCAAATGCTGTTACTCTTGAGTCAAGCGGCTTTGTATTGCTGGTCTCGATAACCCACTCAGCTGCAGCCTGACAGTAAATAGCCCTGATAACACATATATCAGATTGCATATGCTAATGTAATTCTGAGAAACTGAAAAGCAAAGCTTGCTGACTGTAAATGGTACAACAAAGAACCCTCACCAGGGTATACTTTACATTTTTGAGGTTAGGCATTTCATGCATATGCAATTTTGCCCGCATTTACAAAATATGAGTTAATAGTTTGTTGACCTAAATACAACAAAACAATCAAATTATTTAACTTTTCTTTTAAAAATAAAAGCAATATGCCATACCATATTCTGTAAAATAACGTGGTTATTATAGAATATTTAAGGCATCCAAAATAAATGTCTACATGTACCTATTAAAACTGAATTTTTAGCTCCGTTTAATTTATACAGATCTTGATCTTTATGTTATTGATTGCTTAAAACACAGCCTGTGTAATGTGTATATTTGTATCATACAATTTACCACAGTGGTACATTTCTATTTGACTAGTGATATGCTGGTGAGAGGTTGTGTGTTTGAGATCGATCCTGGGATGGTTTAACCATGAAGAGATTATTAAGCTTTAGAAAATGAATATATAAAAATGTAATTGCTCTATTAAAAAAGTCCCCTCTCTTTGGTCTCCAGATGTAGGCAGGATCTCGCAGGCCTGTCCATTTTGCCACAGGGTATTTCAACGCGGAGCCCTTTTTAGAGACCATATCAAATACTGTGCGGAGAGGGAGGGGGGGCACATGGTCTGTCCGCTCTGTGGATACACTGCCACGCTTAGGTCACAAATGGAGCGGCACCTAGCACTTCATAATCAAGTGCAGGACAAGGTGAGAGAGGCACAAAAAAGAAACTAAATGTAAAATTTCTTTCATAATGGCAATGACTCATTTATGACTGTATTGTGAAATTTTATGTAGGTGATTTATTTATGTCCACAGAAGTTGCAGTCATACCTTTTTACACCAGAAAAAAACCCCTAAATTTGTTTCATTAATAAAAAATGATTATAATTTTCTGTTACCCTAGAGTGCCATGACATTGGACCAAGGCATGGAGACCAGGAAGTTCAAATGTCTGCAGTGTGGGAAAGCATTCAAGTACAAACACCACCTCAAAGAGCATCTCCGCATCCACAGCGGTGAGACAAAATAACATCAAAACAGTTGCACTCACCCATCAATTTGCTATTGTTTCCATTCTATCGCTAACCCTTACTTATTTTGCCAGTTATATGGTATAAAATTACACCCAAATTGATGTGTTGACAGGAAACAAGTATAATTCATTCAGAACAAGAGACTTGTGAAAAATGTAAAAAGATCACACCCATGCAGAAAGGTTTTTTCAATTTACTCTTGGCATCCTTACACTAATGCCTCCACTTTATCCTTTAGGAGAGAAACCTTACGAGTGTTCCAACTGCAAGAAACGTTTCTCTCACTCTGGCTCCTACAGCTCTCATTTAAGCAGCAAAAAGTGCCTTAGTGGTGCAGGGCATGGAGGGGGAAATGCTTCAGGAGCCAGTGGGGCGTTTTATGGACATAGCCAAAGCTCCTACCATCAAACATTTCCAACATCTCCCTCTGCTGGCGGGGGTAGAACAAGTAGTGAAAAGGTCTCCGTGTTGGTTTCACAGAACCAAGATAATACCAGGCCTTTGGGTCAAGTACCAGTGGATCCCCTTCAGCTTTCAGTGAACGACCTCAGTCAAAACAATACAAGCTTGTCCAGTGTGTCAGACCTGGCAAGGATTTGGGACCCCTCACCAGAGCTCGCCCTGAGGGCCAGTATCCTAAAGGGGACTACTTTGCTGCCTTATCTCCAATCTGGGACCAAATTTGAGCATATGCTGCAGGAGATGCTTCCCAGAGATGTAAAGAAAGATGAAGAACTTGTTAGAGAAGGTGGAAATGAAGATGAACAGAGGACAGTTCAGAATGGAGGAGGACCTGAGAGGAAAGTGTCACCTGACAGGCGAAGAGACACAGGAGAGGCAGAGAGGGGTGTTCTTGGAATAGTATGTCGCTGGTGCTCGCAGCATTTCCCAAATCTGGCTGCACTTCTGCAGCATGAACAGTACCTCTGTCCAATGAATAGAGAAGCAGTGGAGATTCCTGAGGGTTTTCGCAAGAAAGGCCCATCCTCACCACCTATATTTTTTCCAAGATCTGTTCTTCATCCAGACAACAGCAAATCAAGTGATGTAACAAATGGCCTTTCTGGAAGTAAGTCCCCGTTACAGAAGCATAGCTGGCACTCTGTACCACAACACCTTTTAGTTGCAGTGCACTCTCCCACACAGCTCCACCATGATGCTCTGCCTTCACGAGTACACTGGTCCAGCCAGGAAAAGGGCAGTCCTTTGATACACCTTTCCCCAGAGCTGTCATCACCTCGAGGCAGAAAAAGAGTCCTTCCCTCAGGATTTGCTTCTCCTGCTTGCCATGACCTCACTAGTTGTTCTCCTGAACTTTCTTCGCCCCGGAAAGAAACCACCAGCCCCTGGTCTGCACAGATTGAACCTCTGGACCTATCCCTCCCCAAGCAGCTCTCAGACCAGGATAGGAGGAACAAAGCTGTTAATGGCAGCTCAGGCAGAGGAGAGAGGAGAGAACTCGGGACCCAACAGCTTGGTAGAAGTCCAACGTCACATCTCCCCATGCATTCAGTCTTCAGTGGGGCCGGAGCTCACGTGTTTCCAGGTTCCTTATACAATGGGTTCCCCATCTTCAGCCAGTCTGCTGTGGGGCTTTCAGGGCATGAAAGCATCACGCCAATTCCATTCAACCAGACAGCAAACAGCCCAGGGTTTCTCTCGCCTGTGGCCTACATGATGGAGGCAGATGCAGAGGCTACATTTAAAAAGATATATCAGGAGAGACAAGGTCTAATGGTGAGTACAGCTATTTTTGGGTTTGTAAGGTGCACTTTAAATAGTGAAAAAGTAATTTCAGTTTTAAAAAAAATCCAAAAGCAATACAGAGATGATCTCGTGCTGTAAAGCAAGATATCATACTGCGCAGCGGTCACGTTTCAAAGGGCTTCATTTCTGTGTCAAACATGGCTAAGTATGTTGTATGTTGTATGTTGTATGAGTATGTTGTATTCTAATTAGAAGGTTGGTGGTTTAACTCCTGATCCTCTAGCCTACATGCCAAAGTGTCTTGGGGGCAAGATACTGAACCCCAAATTGCTCCCGATGCATCCATGTGAGTGTGTGTGATAGCTGAAGTGCCGTATGACTGTGTGTGAATGGTTTGTAGTTAAAAGTGTTTTGTGCGTTGTTAGAGTAGAAAGGCACTATGTAAGTACAGCACAATAGTCTTGACAAAGTCTGTCCTCAGACAGATGTATAAACGCCTGTCTCATACAGTGCCTTTGTGGTTATACCTGCAACTGTAGACACACGCAACGATTCATCAGATGAATAAAATACAAGCTACATTATCCCTGCTGGCAAATATATTCATAATTGTCATGTTTTTTTTTTGTTTTTATTTTTTCCAGGGTGAGGTATTAAATCGTGGTGCTCTGGACTACCTCTCTCTGTTTGATGAAGGGTTTGATGGAGAAGGAGGGCCAGGAAGGAAGAGACTAAAGAAGACAGACGAGGGGCTTTATGCTTGTGATATTTGTGAAAAAACATTTCAGAAGAGCAGCTCATTGCTCCGACACAAATACGAGCACACAGGTGCTACTCTTGTTATGTGAAGTTTGCTGCAATCTATTTATAACATTTAGTTAAAATAAATAGAGAAATAGTCTGAGATTATACAAAACATGTATAGCTGTCTTGCTAACAGGTCATTGAGAAGATTAACTCATCTCTCATGTCTGTAAGCTAAATACAGGGCTACAGCCAACAGCTTGTTGGGTTAGTGTAATATGAAGGATTAGAAATAGGGTCACAGCTAGCGTGACGGTCCAGTGTAAGAAAAGCTAAATGCTAACACCTTTAAAGTTGACTTAATAATATATTCGAAACTTAACAGACACATTGTGGTTTTATGTAGGGTTATGTGTCAGACAATTAGTTGCAGGAGGCACACAGGAAAGAAAAAGCCTAGCACACAGAGCGGCAGAGCAGATTTTGTTACCTTTGTACAGAGCCAGGCTGAGAGTTTTCCTGTTTCCAGTCTCTGCTCTAAGTCAACCAACTGCTACGCTAGTTTTATATATCCTTCTTAGTTCTTAGTTATTGACTCCTATGAAAACACTTTTTTCAAAGAAAAATTCATTAATAGAATTGCCTTTTCTGTATTAATTACAGGCAAACGTCCACATGAGTGTAAGATCTGCAGCAAGGCCTTCAAGCATAAGCACCACCTGATTGAACACAGCCGACTGCACTCTGGAGAGAAACCCTATCAATGTGACAAGTGCGGAAAACGCTTCTCTCACTCTGGCTCTTACTCCCAGCACATGAACCACCGCTATGCATACTGCAGCAAAGACCAGGATCCAGACCAAGAACAAGATGAGATGCCTCTCACACCAGGAACAGGCAATGGTCTCGTGGGACGCCTTGCTGCTGAAGAAACCCCTCTGTTGATAGATGAAACCCAAACTCCCCACTCTTTTCTAAGTGATTCCAGTGACGGAGCAGCAGATGCTCTCAAAGAGGAGGAGGAGGAGGAAGGGGAGGGAAGAGATTGTGATGGCCACATGGAAGAGGCAGATGTGAGTTTGTCAGAGCCAGCAGAGGAGCTGGGAGGTGACCCCATTCAACAGTCACCTACAGGGGAGAATGGAGTGCAACGTGAGAGGCTCAGATATGACGTAGAAAATCATATTGATAATACAGAAAGCCACACCTGGGACCGAGGCACTGAGGACCAGAACTTGGACAAATGTGAACTTAGCCTGGATTTAACAGAGTTACCCAGAATTAAAACTTAAGGGGACTTTAACAAAACATTACAATGCATATACTATATATAAAGACTTTTAATCGTTTTTTTTCTTACATATGTAATGAGGGCTCGACTTTTTTTGTACTTGTATTACAACATGAAAAAATGCACAGAACTGTTAAACAATGAAGGAGAGCAAAGCAAAGCAAAATATGTGTGATAATACAAAGTTTTATGTAAAATAGATTTATCTATAGTGGTTTTGTTTGTTTGTTTTGTTGGGGTTTTTTTTTTTTTTTTACAAAAAATATGGGTTGACAAGTCTGAGGTTATGTCCATTTCTATTTTACATGCTTGCTGCTGCTGATCGTTGGTTGCACATCCAAAACAAAAAAGTTGAATATTTTTGGTTTTTTATGTCCAAGAACCATTTTTTTTTTTTTTTTTTTTTTTTGGAAAATTTTTTTTTCTTTTTTTTTTTTCCA
>VUQH01001646.1:3091-19635 GCA_015106775.1 Etroplus canarensis
TGCAGATTGCAACAGAGTGCTAAGTTGTTTAGCTAACTTAATTACAGAGTTCCAACCCTCCTCTGTTATGAACATCAGCACAAAAAGTGTGTTCTGGGAGCTTCATGCTTCCATGGCTGGGCAGCTTCCATGCAAACCTTACATCACCAAGCACAATGCCAAGCATCAGGTGGGGTTGTGTAAAACACACTGCCACTGGACTCTGGAGCAATAGAGACATGCTCTGTGGAGTGATATTCCTTAAAAGGCATGGCTGGATGACTTTGGTGAGGAGGAATTTGACTGGCGTGCAGAGAGCAGAGCAGTGATCTCAGTCGCATACGACACCTCCGGGGTGAACTGCAGTGGAGACTGCGAGCTGGGTCCTCTCGTCTGGCCTCACAAATGCTCTTCTGCTTCACTCCCACAGACACACTCCAGTGTTTTTGGAACTTCACAGAGGAGTGGAAGCTGCAGGGGAGGGGGGGATTACACGTGATTACATTTGTTCACAATCTGATGCCAGAAAAAGGCTGACAGTACAATCTGACAGAACAATAATTTACCTCTATCAGAGCACTATTTAATCTAAAAAAGTATGTAGTGATTTCTTTAAAAAGGTAAACTTCCATATATCCCATATTCATTGCAAATAAAGTGAAATAATTTAAGCCTTTTGTTTGTAGTTTTGATGATCATGCGTCATAAAAATCACAAATCCAGTAACTCAAATTATTAGTACTTGTGTTACAGTACTGTGTATCTCTTAGTGTAGTTTGGTACAATCATAGTCGTGAGGAAGACTGCTGACTGGACGGTTGTCCAGATGATGATCACTGACCCTTCACGAAGAGGGTATGCCACAGAAGGTCAGTGCTGAAACGACTGGCTGCTTGCCTGGTGCTGCAGGAGTGGACTGAGGGTGGTGTCAGGGAAGGTGCTGCACCTGCTTCATTCCTAATATCAAACCATTTCTGAACCAGAGAGAACATCAGGGGCATTTTACCTTGGCTAAGGAGAAAAAGAACTGGACTGCTGCCCACTGTTCAAGCCCTGTTTCCAGATAAAAAGTAAATTTTGAGTTTTGTTTGGAAATCATAGGCTGTGACGATTTTGGTCGTCATGACTTCTGCTGGTGTCAGCAGAAGTTGGTCAACTGTGTTTCACCAAATTAAAATGTGCTTGACTTGCCAGTCGACTCACCTGGCCTGAGTTTCACAGAAGATCTGAGGGCTGATCGTCAAGAGGAAGCGGAAAACACCCAACCCGAAAATGCAAACCGCAATTCAAGAGCAATGTCTGACTTTCATTCATTTTCATTGCATTTTTATTTATTATTACTTTTGTCAGTTTCAAGTTATTTCAGTGACATTTGTGGGTTTTTCTTTCTTTAATTGAAGGGTACCAATAATTTTGTCCACATATATACACCAAAATATTACCTCAGAGAGTATCCGTAAAGCAAAGGTTAAAATGTTCATGCCTTCACTGAATAAGTTAAGTGTTTGTGAAACAGATTAGCTGATTCTGAGGCTTTCAGGTGGGAACCTGTTTTCAGTTTGGACTGATCTTATATTGAATAACCTTGACACTTACTGACCCAGATACCTATTTTAATTTGTATTCATGAGTGTAAATCATTGAATGTAAGCTGAAAAGGTGAGTGGTTCATTATTAAATTAGGATGTACACATAATTTTTTTTTTTTTTTTTCAAAATCTTGTATTTACGTTAAACTGAGCCCTTTATGCAACTGTATTTTTAAAACCATTTCTGAAATCTACAAAGCACATATGCATAATGTCACATGAAGCAGGTTACTGATCTCTTGCAATCATATGAGCGGCATTCCGTTTAAACAGTAAACCACAGTTAAACCATAATAAACCATAAAAAAGAAACTATAGTTAACCATTTTCGGTGAATTGAGATGTACTTTATGGTTGCACTGTCGGGTCAAAGTCTCGGTAGTGAGCGTTAGAGTGTGGCAGCACTCGACAGCTCCAGTAAAGCTGTTTGGAGTGTTCAGGCATCACATTCTTTTTCCATGGCCGGGAGACTGTGGTTCTCGTGGCTTTTCTATGTGCTCCTGCTCCTTCTGGCAGGACTGCAAGGAGAGCCCAGTGACACAGCACAGCGAAGAAGCAAGAGGAGCATTAGCAATGACCAGTGAGTTTGGGTTTATAGAGGTCAAACAGGGATGCTCTATATAGTGATGCTCCTGAAAGTATGGGCTCCACAGGAGGAGTCATATCATTTTTATTGCTTATCATTAAATATTTCACATCATAGGGCTGACAAAATTTGTCAGATGCTTAATTAATCCTAAGAGGGAAACAAAACTTGTTACAGTGAAAGTTGAACATGTTCTTTTGACCAGAACTAAGCGTCTTACTGACTTAAATATGAACTTGAACTTTGGCAATTTTAATGTACAGACCTCGCATGCTGTCAGATAATGGGCACCTTGTCTTCACCACTGGTGACGATAAAGAGATCCGCTTCCAGACCTCAGCATCAGGCCGGGTTAAAGTGGGTAACGAAGATCTCACCCAGCTTTTAAGTCAGGTAAGCTTTCTATTGGCAGTAAATATTCTCCACCTAATTTGATATCGTACAATAAAAACACATTAAAAATAATATATTATTTAGTACAGATGATAACTGCACAGATAATAACTTTAAGATACCACTCTTGTGTTGGCTTAATATTACTAATATAATACTGCTGCCTTCATGGATACAATAAGCACACTGTGTTTCCAAATATCCAAAAATAACTGCACTGTATGAAAAAAATATAAACTGTTACTGCTAAGTGACTGTCAGCATAATAAGAAAGGTACAAAAAAGAAAACAAAAGAACTTCTTTCATTTCTAGCGGAGAAGTAAAACAGTTCCATCACCTTCCAGTTCATAGCTCAGCTACTACAGCTGGCATCTTTAGTTTTAAAATATTCTTAGAAATTTTCGTCATTTTGGTACTTGTGTTACAATCTGTTATTTGCTAAAACAAACGATCTGATGATGATCTGATTATACTCCCAGAAATATTGCAATAATAAAGTAATTATTGTAATTTCTCAAACAAGCCACGACAATACTGACTCTTGAAAATGTCTCATTATAAGATCTTATCAGCTTGTAAATGGCCGCAATCTGCTGCTAATCACATGAGACAGTAAATCATTGTCAGGGGCTTCAACTGAGTCAGTACATCAGTCTCTCTCTAACCCCCCTTTAAAAATGATAGATTGTTGTTATAAAAGAAAATCTTACACACACAGCAAAACAGTCTTTCAACATTTATGTAGCTGCATGATGAAAGCAAAATGTTGCAAAACACCAAAGTTTTTTGAATAATAAAAATTAAATGAGCGAACTTAACGGAAACATTTGAAACTCAACAAAACACACGCATGCACACAATCTTGCAACATTTATGAATAGCCGCACGATAAAACCAAAGCCTAAAACTGAAACTGTTAAAAACTAAAATAACACCAAATTTCCCTAAACAATAAAAAAGAATAAATGAGCAAACGTAATGGAAACATTTGAAACTTAGCTGATGAAATCACCTAACATACACACCTACACATGCACATTAAATTAATTAAAATACAAAACTAATAGTTCCAATGGTTTTTTTGTATGTTTTTTTGTTTGTTTTTTAAGTGTTTAAATGTCATTTACTTAGGGAGTATTTTAATGATGACAGTGAAATGTACATTATGTAAATATCCTTTATATCTCCAAGTTTCCTCAAAAAGCCTCCTCACAGCAGAGCATTTCTGGGAAAGTTACCATTGGAAAGGTTGCACAATATTAGTTACCTGGTTAAAAAAAATGGCTAATTTAACAAATTTTATCACATCACATAATAATTACTGTTTTGAATTACGAGATTACTTTTCTACCAATTTGACTGGACAAAGAAACAGAAATGTCCTCTACCAACTGTTGACATTTTTCATGTTTGACATCAAGCATTGTGATGATTATTTTTTTGGAAATACTGTATCCTCTAAGGCGGTGTTAGATCCCTCTTCTTTTTTCATTTGACATAACAAATTTTAAAATCAATGACAGAGACTGGTAGGCCATTCAGAAAATTATATACTGGTTATTTTGGCCAAAAGTGGCTTCTTTTGTGGAAAGTAACTTTACTCTTGAAGGATGCACTTACTTTCCACAGATGAATACTGGTCATTAATGTTTGAAAAAAAAATGTCCATGTAATATTGTTTTATTTGGCTGTACAGTGATGGTGAAATGTTTTACTGCATAAGTAAAAGATTTAGCTAACTAAAGGATTTCAAGAACAGTCACGGGCTCACCAGTCACCAGGACGATAGCGCTCCATTGTTAAGTTAATCTTTTATTTAATGGCATTTGAATGGAGTCTTAATGCAGACATGTGAACACTGAAAATAGTCTTAATATACCTTATATAATTTAATATTATCTGATTAATTAAATTAATAGAAATCAGAGTTATCACAAATAAATAAAGTGATAAAAAGCATGTAATCAGCTGATATATATATGTATATAAAAAGTTTCAGCTTCTGAACTCCTGAAATCCTTGTCTGTATATGAACTGTGTGATTACAGATTAAGACCAACAAAGATGACATTGACTACATTAAGTCTCATGGAGGAGGCGTCCCCCCTGATGTCACCAACAAGCTAAACCAGCTTGATACCAAGGTAGGGCAAAGCTAATTAGCCTCATATGTAATAAATCATTATTTTCTTTTCAATTTCTAAACAAATGTTAAAAAAAATCATTTTAAAATTGCCATTAGATGTGAAAACATACTTAGTCATTTAATATCAATGTTCTCTGAATTATTTAGCTTCTTGTGAATAATTTGGATCCAGTCCAAACATGTGATTATAATTCCAAAAGGCTGTTTTATTTCTTAATTACGTACTTCCAGTGAACATGGCTGTTGACATCAATCTTTCCCTGCTTTTCAGGTGTCAACACTTGAGACTAAAGTGACTACACTTGAACAGGTGAGTCATTTAAGAACTTTTATTGGTGCCGTGGCTCAAACTGAAGACCATTCCACACACACATCATGTTTCTTTCCTTTTCTGTCCTCCAGACAATCCAGAGGGTGTCTTGCAGCAGTAATCCTTGTCAGAATGGAGGAACGTGTCTGAACTTAATAAACTCATATCACTGTGTGTGTCCCGGCAACTGGGCTGTGAGTGCAACACTTTACATTTTCACAGTGATTATAGACAATAACCAATGCCAGCTGATATTACTGAGTGCAGTAATATCATAACAACATAATTAAGAGTATAAATAGAACAATGCAGTATTTGGCCTGAGAGCTCAACCTCTGTACCCCAGTACTGATATAATATAAGGCTTCAGGTTTGCATTTTTGGTTGTTGTTGGTTGTTTTTCTTCTTTGTAATTTGATAAAATGTGTATTTAGAATTGTGAACCTTGTAAACACAATGTCATCTAAATGAAGCATTGTTAAAAGGAGGCTTTAGTCTAAACCATAATTAACACACATTCTAGATTGTTAGAAAATGACTATGTTGGAAAATTATTTTGACAAAGACGGAGTCATGGCTAAAACAGAAAAAAGATAAAGCGTCCAGTGTAGCAGTGCTTGTTTCTGGTATTCTACATAATAGATAATAAAATGTTGCTGTTTTGCTGTTAAAACTATGACACACCCCATGACATGGATGCTCAAAGTTATAAGAAAACTAATCCTGACCACAAACAAGATTTTTGGCTTTAGACTGTGACACTCCCAGTGGGTGTAAAATCATTCCAGTGCTTCACTTCTTCCTTTATTACCTCCTTAAATACATTAAAGGAGCTTAAATGTTATTTTTCAATACTGGAAATTTCATTTTGCCAGCTCTTAACCTGATCCTGATGAGCTGGAGGGATGCACTTACTAATGTTTCATGGATTGAGCCTTCGGCTTGTTTCCTAACAGAAATTGTCTCATTTCACAAAGCTGTTTTCTAGTCCTGTTTGAACGCACAATCTAGGATTGTTAGCTGAGGCAATGGTCAGCGGTTAGCACTGCTGCCTCACAACAAGAGGGTTCCCTGTGTGAACGCTGGCTGGGGCTTTTCTGTGTGGAGCTTGCATGTCCTCCCCGTGTCTGCATAGGCTTCCTCTGGGCACCTTGTCTTTGTCCATCAGTTAAAAGACATGCTGGATTAATTAGTGTTTATCAAACTGGTCATGGATGTGAAGAAGATAAAGTGCTTAAAGTCTATAGAATAAAGCGCTGTATGAATGTGTGGTTAAAGTGTGACTAAAAGTGGTCAGAAAGACTAGAAAAGTGCTACAGAGTAGAATTACAATAGGCTGATTCTGAAGCAGCTGTCTGTGTTTCACCCATTTCTCTCTCTCTCCCTCTCTCTCTCTCTCCCTTTTAAAATTAGGGTCCTAATTGTGCAACAGATGTAAATGAATGTCAGGTCTATTTGGGAACATCACAAGGCTGTCAGAATGGAGCGACCTGTGTCAATACCCCTGGGTCATTCACGTAAGTGTTAAGCCCTCCTTTTCTCACTAACAGCTTGTGCTTCCTTAATTTTAGGAAAAAACGCATCAAGACTTTTTCACTCTGTACTGATGTTAGTTTTACCTCACAAAAGTAAAAATAAAATAAAATCTCTGTGGGTGCTTTACGTTAAGCTGACTGACGCCTCCTCGTATCCTCTCTCCTCCTTGGAAATGGAAATCTTTCCCTTCTGCATCAGGCAGGATCTTTCAAATCTTTAAATGCAACTCAAGGAAGTGAGGAATGAGGGATAAGGAGAGAGGAGCTCCTGAAGGAACCAAGTACAGGGAAACAGGGGTGTATCCTACAAAGGAGTACTTTTTTATCGAGTGGTGTGAAGTACTGTACACGCATCTGCTTGTAGAACTCAGTTTGTAGTGTTGGGTATATGGATCAACAGATAATATAATACAACAGAGTTACATGGTAACATGAAATATAATGTGCCGTTAACTTGTATATGATCTAACAGATGCAGTTAGGTGCATAATAATACTGCAGCATGTTTAATACAGTAGGATCTTTACCTTGTGGTGTAAAGCGCCTTGAGGTGACTTTTGTTGGGAATGCTATATAAATAAAATTGTATTGCATATTTGGAACATGACCCTGTGTTTGTAATTATTCCTCTGTACAGCACCACAGTGGCTCTCAAATCAAGCAGTCAACATGTGATGGAATTGCAGACTCTCAGTATTAATTTGAGGGGTTAGTCAAAAGTATTGGATTAACTGTGTAGGAATTATGGCCTGTTTTATACGTAGTCCCCCGTTTTTGGAAGCTCAGAAATAATCACGCAAACTAACCAAATTTTAATTATAAGGGCTGTTTGTAATACTATGAAAATCCTTTGCAGTCGATGGCTCCCTGAAATCTAGAAGCCACAGACATCATCACACGCTGTGTCTCTGCCAGGCCTTTGCTGGTGATGCTTTCAGCTGCTACTTGTTTGTGGGTCTCTCTGTCTCCAGTTTTATCTTCAGTAACTGAAAATTATGCTGAACTGGGTTGAAATCAGGTGGCTGATTCTTCTACTGAAGAATATCCAGTTTGTTTGTGCTGAGAAACCCTTGGTTTTACCTTGGTCTTGCCTTGTATCATTGTCCATTTGCAGTGTTAAGCGCTATCTGATCAGTTTTGCAGCATTTGGCCACCCAGATATATGCAGTGGAATACATTCTCTGAAGTTAGTGTCTCTGCTTTCACCAGAGAGCAAAGCTGATGACAGTGAATGCAACAAGCACTCCCTATAATACTTGAATGTTTTTCTTTCCCTGCAGTTGCAGCTGTTCTCCTGAATGGCATGGAAGTCTCTGCACTGTACGGTATGATGACTGCAGAAACGCAGGGGCGGACCTGTGTGTGCATGGCTTGTGCATCGATGCAGATCGAGTTGTAGCTGGACAGGTAACAAGTCACTTACCCTGAGCTCCAGCCCAGAGCATCTGCGTGGAGCACCTCTAAACAGACAAAAATGCAAAACAGAGTTTTGTTTATGGCACAGTTGAACACTTTTTATTTTATTTTATTTTATTTTTGAGGATTTATCCTCATTAACAGTACATCCAGGGATGCAGCTTGAAGGGTAATAACTACCCCTGCAATACAATATGTGAATGTTAATGGGATAGATAGATAGATAGATAGATAGATAGATAGATAGATAGATAGATAGATAGATAGATAGATAGATAGATAGATAGATAGATAGATAGATAGATAGATAGATAGATTGCATTCTTTGTTGTTAAGTTTTTTCGCCTTGTATTTTTCTAATTAACAGCCAAAATACCAGTGCATTTGTGAGAGCGGCTGGGAAGCTCCAGCTGGGAACCCAGCCTGTGTGGCTGATGTGGATGAATGTAACCTTCCCAACAAGCCCTGTTCAACAAACCCACCTGTTCCCTGCTACAACACTGATGGATCCTTCTACTGTGGAGCCTGTCCCTCTGGTAGTGCTTCATAACACGACGGCTTTTTTTTTTCCACATCAAGTCTTAGCATAGCCAAGTATTTTAAAAAAAAGGTGATAAAACAGTTATTGTCAGCATGGGCATGTAATAGTGTCTGTTGTACTGATGACTTTGCAGTGTGCTATGTATTTAGCACTAACTAACCCATGAGAGTATGTAATGTTTGATAAGACGTGGGTGCTAGGATGTAGCTCAAAGCACTGCTGAGCCGACATCTCACAGGCCAGTAGTTGTTGTTGTCATTATTATTATTTATTAACAGCTAACATTAAGCCAGGTTATAAGAAAAAAATGTGACAGGCTGCAATAAAAACCAATTTGAACAAATTTCTTTAAAAGTTTCTCCCAAGATGCTTCTTTTAAACTTAAGATACGTTTCAGTGCATACCAGAGTTCCACTGAGTCCCCAGCTTTGCATTCACAGCTCTCTTGTTAATAATTTTTCATCTGATAATATTGATCGTGCTCCCTGATGGTATTCCAGGTTGCTAATGACTTGGTCAGATTTATGCATAGTTTACATGATCTGGGCTATCATTTGTTTCTTCTAATGTGTCTCAGGTTGGCAAGGCAATGGCTACAGTTGTCAAGATGTGGATGAATGTTTGACCAATAATGGCGGCTGCTCCACTGCTCCAATGGTACAATGCTTGAACACCATGGGCTCCTTTCACTGCGGTCCCTGCCCTCCAGGTATTTAAGCAGAGAACAAGACTTGGAGTTTTAACTGCATTGGTATCTATTCTGCATGGCTGTAGCTTTGTAATACCTGAATATCGTGCATATGTATAGGAGTATGACCTATAGGGTCTACAGCCTGCATCCAGCTACGGGTTTATGCTTAACCTTCCGGAGTTGACGGACTTGCCACCAACTCCAGAGGGTTAATAAAGCCTGCAATTGCTATCAAAGGCAACACAAGTTAAAAATTTAGGTCTTGACGAGATCACGCAGTAATTTTCAGGGCATCACAAAGCTTGAACGCATCTAGTCTAACACAGACATAAGGCACTGCAGTACAAAGTAGACTACAGTCTAGCTGTAAAACATTAGGAAATCTATATCTCCTTGTTATAAAGTGTTCATCACATATGTGCTATAAATGAATGAATGAGTAGCTTAGTTTGTAATACTGCCTTTGGGGAAGTCTACTGGAAGCCCACAGGAGGGTTGGTGGAGGGAGGGTTTGATTCACTCACTACATTCCCAACCTGTACATTGATGAGGGGGGGTTACTTCTCCACCTTCAGTTTAGGGAACAGATCCTGACTGTTGTATGTGCTCCAACTTCAGGTGGCTTGCACTCCTCAGGAACACTGGGCCATCTCTTTATCCTCTTGGGGAATTTGCGAGTGTGTGTGAGTTTGCCCAGTCAGTCTTTATATGGTTTGTGGACTTTGAGAAGGAATTAGATCCATCCCTCGGGGTATCTTACGGGGCTGTTTCAGGTGTATGGGGTATGGAGTGCCTGGTCAGTTGTTAGGGGCCATTAGGTCCATGTACAACCATAGTGACACCATTGTTCACATTGCTGACAGTAAGTCAGACCCATTCCCAGTGGGAGCTAGACTCCACTAGGGCTACCTTTTTCAAAGCAAAGCCAAGTGATAGAGTTCTGCTTGGGTGGCCTTAGGATCACCAGTCTTCTTTTTGCAGATGATGTGGTTCTTTGGGCTTCATCAGACTGTGACCTCCAGGTTGCACTGGAGCAGTTTGGAGCCTAGTGTGAAGGGACTGAGATAAAGGATTAGCACATTCAAGTCTGAGACCACGGTTCTGAGTTGGAAAAGGGTGGAGTGCCCACTGCAGTTCAGGCAGGATCTGCTGCCCTAAGTGAAGAAGTTTAAATATCTTGGGGAAGTTTTCCACAAGTGAGGAAAAGTGGAGCAGGGGACTGACAGATTGGCATGGCTTCTGCAGTGATGCAGACTTCGTACTGGTTTGTTGTGGTGAAGAAGAGCCGATGGTGAAAGTGAAGGTGTCGATTTACCCATAAATCCTTCCCTTCCCTATGGCTGCAAGTTGTGGATAAGTGACCAAAAGATGAGCTCCCAAATACAAGCGGCTGAAATGAGCTTCTTCCAAAAGGTGTGTGGGCTCCCCCGTAGAGAGGAGCCTAGTCATTTGTGAGGGGCTCAGAGTAGAACCACTACTCCTGCACATCAAAAGGAGCTAGTAAAGGTGGTTTGGACATCTAACTGGGATGCCTGCTGGGCGTCTCCTGTGTGAGGTGTTTCATGCATGTTCTACTGGAAGAAGGTCTCAGGGAAGACCCAGGTCAAAAATGACTCCATGATTCCTCACTGTGTCACTAAAACATGCAGTGTTAATGTTTTAAACATTTTACATTTTTAAATAATTTCTTCAATAAGCTCCACTAAATGGGTATATAGTCAGTGAAATACATATCTGTTTTTAATTTATTGTATGTTGAGTTTTGGTTTGTAAAATGGCTTTGATAACCTTTTGTCACGTTCAGCCAAAAAGCAGAAGAACCAAAATGCAGAATGAAACCAAGAGATCTGTTTAGGGTGGGGGCAGGGAGGAGACAACAAAACCACATGAATAAAGATGAACAGAAGAATACATGGATACACAGGGAGACCTAATGTTACCATGATGCGTAGTACAATGATCTGGTGAAGGTGGGATGAAAAGACCAGTGCTTCAATACTGTTTGGTGATGAGGTTTGGATGAAGAAAAGGTGCGAGTTCCAGCACAAATGCCACTGATGACTGCCATGCCCCACGAATGCTGGCTCCCTCTGGTGTCTTGAGGCAAGGAGTGAGTGAAGGAAAGAGTAGAAGAGAAAGGATACAGGAGGGAGAGTACTGCACAGCAGAGACCGTGACACCCGTCATAAGTTTGAGATAAAAACATTACTGCTTGTGTGACTAATAATCACATTTCTAGGTGACTGAGGGTCAGTATAAAAGCTTCAGCTGGCATCTGCACTGATTTTACAGACAGCTGTTCTATTTGTGCAGGCTATGAGGGCGATGGCAGAACATGCAGGCAGACCAATATCTGTTCTAGCAACAATGGAGGCTGTTACCCATTGGCCACCTGCTCCTCCAGCAATGGTAAGAAAAAACAAAGCACACAAGAAACAAATTAGAATCAGAATCCTTTATCGATCCTGGGGGGAAATTGCTTCAAAAATAGCCAAAAACATCTCTTAAGGACGGAATGCTTTATCTTTACCAATACTGAAGGTCATCAGCTGCAGACTGATCAAAGAGAACAGTTGACCTATGTCTGTCAAGCAAATGAAAATAAAGCATGAGACATTCGTTGCACTTCTTCGTGTAAATTACTTCAGTTTTGCTCTGCTGAAATGTTAGCCTTATTGGTACAATAATGAAATTATGATAGGAAGCATTATCTGCGCACGTGTCTATCATGTGATGATTCACTAGTGGTCTCCAGAGTCACTATGAGCTCCGACTCTACAGATAGTTCTGCCTTCCACGGTACACAGCTCGTGAGTCATAGTGACAGCTGTGGCTCTTGAGGACAGCTCATTGGTTGGGCTTAGACACTATCCAAACAGTGCTATGCAGACCTTTCTATTCCATCACTGGAGGCAGTCTGCACGCTGTGGCTATCACTTTAGCAAAAACTGTTCACTGTATGCTTCAAAACTGTTAGCTGTATGCTTTACCTGCATGTGATACTCCACTAATAGCTAAACTAAACCGAATAGTATCTACTCACAGCCTAAATTGTCAAGGTTTGAAGAGAGGTGCGCATTTACTTTGCAGCACAAGAGGTGAATCATTGTTAATGTAGGGTGGTGCTTTATCATTAAAATTTAACTGCATTAGGAACTGTAAAAATGTCATTACTGGATTCATTTCAGTACCCTTAATAAAGATGATTTAATTTTTGCACAATTGTGCAATTTCAGTGTGAGATGTAGAACATGAACATTTATTTTTCTTCTTTTCACTCACCTCTCTCACATCCACCAGGCTCGAGTCTCCCTGTATGCACCTGTCCATCAGGCTACACAGGTAATGGTTACGGACCAACTGGTTGCACACAGATCAGCAACATCTGTCAGACCAACAACCCCTGTGTCAATGGGCAGTGTGTGGTGAGTATGCTTAACGGTGTGTATGCTTGGCTGTTCAGACATGCTGGGATTCTGTGAGTCATACTGAGGAAAAGTTTGTCTCTAACTCTCCTGTGATTGATCAGTTTTTTTAAAATCCTGTATCCTATGAATTCTATTTAAAAGTCCAAAACCAACAATGTACTGACTTCTGGCCCAGGTTTTAAGGTGATTCCAGTGCTGCTGCTGTCTGTTAGTGGCAATGGGCATTTAAATAAAGAAACACAAAAATCAGGCAGTCGATGAGAATTTAACATGTACTGGAGTAAAATACAGTGAGTTTTTTCTGATATTTTGTAGAAGTATTCCTAAATTTTCCATTAATTATTAACATTGTGAATCATTTCACATATGGGGGTTCTTTGTGGCTCTCTAAACTGGCGCTCGCTCATGAAAACATTGACAACCGTTGCACTAACAAGTATTATGTGCCACCGGTGATTAATTTTTCTTATCTTGCTTCAAGGTGCAATCTGAAAGTTCCACCAAACTTGCAATTAGAGTAATCCTGTTTGACACTTCAGTAATGGTGAAAGAAAATGTGTCATTTGAGTGCTGTTTTGCTGTGTTTTCACATTTCTTTGCAGTAGCATGGCTATGGGCTGAATGAGTCTGTGGATAGATAGGATAGATAAATCCCTTTACAATGTAAAATGTATGCTATCACAGGACACCACCTCAGCTTCTGGCTACATCTGCATCTGCAACTCCGGCTGGGAAGGCGTAAACTGTGACCAGAATATCAATGAATGCTCAAGCAATCCCTGTCAAAATGGAGGAACGTGCACTGATGGCATTAATGGATTCACGTGTACTTGCACCGCCCAGTGGACTGGCCCATTCTGTCAGACCGCTCAGCAAGGTAGGGCTAAGAGAGAGTGGATAAGCTGGAATAATAAGATAGAATGGGAGATGTGAGACTGCACATGTCTGATATAGTAAACGTTCTGCAGAAGAATGTCTGAGTGAGTTCCAGTAGTGTACATGTTAGAGTCAAGCAGGCTGTCCAGTGACATCACAGCGACTAAGTGGGTGTCATATGGTCTAGCTCCTGCACGCTCTGCCCAGGCAGCGCCCTCACCCAAATGACAGTAGTAGTGAGTGTGCATTTGATCTACACAGCTCCTGTTATGTTCTACATATTAGGAAGTGCAAATGGCTGCAGATTCACTCTGACACACACACACACACACACACACACACACACACACACATATATATATATACATATTATTACACTGTTGGTAATTTAACACTCTGCGTTAATGTTTAAATGCTTAAAAGTAGGGATAAAACAGTAAAACCACACCTCTACATCTTAAACTACGTTAACAGAACAAAAATACTCCTTTAAAGGGCTGTGTTAGAACGTTCAAGGTGTGGTGCATATTCATTATGCAGCAGAAACATAATCAACAGCCATCAAAGTGAAAATGTAAAACTGCAGCAGCATGCCAGGTTACTGCTTTCATAAAGAAAACTGCAATGAAAGAAAATGTGTACAATTTACAATTCAAATATTCAGCTTGCTTTATGTTCTCCTGCTTCATTTTTCAAAGAATAGGTAGCGATATTTGAATAGTTAAAACTTGAAGCAGAGGTAAAACCCCTACCTCCTCCTTCTTGCTGCCTTGAAAGATTTAAATGAGAAAGTGTAAAAACCAATGTGAATGTGTATTACAGAATGTGGAGGTTACCTGACTGGCCCTGCTGGTTCCTTTAGTTATCCCAACACCCCAGGTCATGATGAATATGATCACCAGGTCAGCTGTGCGTGGGTGATCCACACTGATGCAAACAAGGTTTGTTCATTTTGCTGTTCACTTTCTATAAAGCCAGATTCTTTGAGCTTCTCAGCCAACAGAAGGTTTTTAATGAACAAATGCTACATTTGGTTTTATGCAGTCACATTACATATGGTGGTATAGTGGAATTGTGTTAAAAGTGTAAAGTGTATGCATCTAGCATACAACTTTTTACTGTTGGTTTTGGCCTTTACCAGCGTCTAAGACAAGAGATGGGAATGGAGTTTCTGATAGGGAGCTGCATCTACCTTTGGCTGCTCCTTTGTATTCTCCCCAAAGCGTCACCACAGCAGGTTCATCTGCATTGGTAATTTGGTAGAAGTTTTTACGCCGGATGCACTTCCTGATGCAACCCTCCATGATGAGCTTGTGTCCCCACCTGGAATCAAACCAGGGACCTTTCGATTGCAAACCGGTACACTATGAGGACAGGTAGTTATTGTGCCCTAATATGAAGCAGCAGATTCAAACAGGGGCAGCTGTGGCTCAGGAGGCAGAGTGGGTCAAACCTTCAAACAGGAAGGTTTGCGGCTCAATCCCTGGCTTCTCCAGTCTACATGCCGAAGCGTCCTTGGGCAAGACACTGAACCTCAAACTGGTCCCACTGCATCCATCGGGTTGAGAATGTGTGCGTTAAATGTGCATAAAGGCATAGAATAAAGCGCTGTGTGAATGTGTGTGACTGGGTGAATGAGGCTTGTAGTAGAAAGTGCTTTGAGTGCTCAGTCAGAGTAGAGCAGCACTTTATAAGAACCAGTCCAGTTAGTTAAACAGGCGTCACATCATCTGATTTTCTGTGTCTTCTCTCCTTTAGATTCTGCGCATTACCTTTCCTTTCTTTGATCTGGAGAACAGCGCCAACTGCGACTACGACTTCCTTCAGATCCATGACGGAGAAAGCGCTTCAGCTTACATGCTCGGAAAATACTGTGGCCAAAATAACCCGCAAGAGCTCTATAGCTCCCATAATTCTCTGTATTTTTGGTTCCGTTCTGACCACTCCATCAGTGCTGGTGGCTTCACAGTTGCTTGGCAGTCTCAGGACCCAGGTAGGAGCATTTTACTTGTTAGGGTTTTGGAATTGTAAAAACACTGAGATGCGTGGGGCCAGATTTACTACGTGGGGCAAATTAGCAGGAGGTCGCAAAAAAAAGGACCCGATGCCAGGGGAATATTCTGAGGGTGATCTACTAAAAATGTCCCAATTCATAAACAAAGATGCAGCCAGTTACTTTCAGTAAGGCTCTTCTGGGTCATAAGAAGGCACAAGTTTTCTGCTAAACAAATCACACAGTGTAAGTATAGGATTTATTCAATACAGACTGAGGTGGAGCACAGGACTTATCAAGAAAAAAGCTGCTTTCTTGCATCATTACAAACTATTCCTTCATATAAAACTGAAAGCTGTGTTACAGCTGATCTGCATGATGTGGGTAATGTGGGTGGTGTAATGGCTAAGGTGCCAGGCTCATGATCAAGAGGTCATGAGTGCCAACCCTGGTCAGACCCCCACTGTGCCAAGACCCAAGTGTGCCTCTGTCCACCCAGCAGTAAAAAATGGGTACCAGTAAACGCTGGGAAGGTAACCTGCGATGGACCATCGTCCCATCCAGGAGGAGTCTAACTCCTAAGTCGCTTCACGCTACAGAAGCCGAGGATAAGCTCTGGCCCGATGAGCCTTGTAGGCTTGGGTGTAAAAGCCCAGTGGGCTTTACCTTACCGACCTTACCTGTGTGTAGAACACAAAAACATTAATGTTAATGATGACAGTGTTACTGTGCCTGATAACTCCTCTAAGGACAGGGACTCTGCAGAGAGTTTAATCCCAAATACAGTTTAATGAGGCTCAGGTACACAATGCAGGATACTTGCATGGGTGTCCAACACATGCAGGCTAGGGGTGCATGAGGATGTGTGTATGTGTGTGTGTAGTTCTAAAGAAACAAAAAAAGAACAATTAATAATATACAATGTCAAACTCAGCCACAGGGGCCCACAAGCCAGTGTACTCCTAGTGCCCGTCCCAAGCCCGGGTAAATGGGGAGGGTTGCGTCAGGAAGGGCATCTGGTGTAAAAACTTTGCCAAATCAAGTATGCGGATTCATAACA
>VUQH01001648.1:0-19945 GCA_015106775.1 Etroplus canarensis
AAATTTTTTTTTTTTTAATTATTAGCATTTTTTTTTTTTTTTTTTTTTTGCAGTCTCTCAGGGCATTACACAGTCTGATCTTTGGGTGCGTTTGCTGGGACGTCCACTCCCGGGAAGATTGCCACCGTCTTGAATGGTTTCCACTTTCTCACTGTAGAACAATGGACTTCAGATTACTTGAAAATTGCTTTATAACCATTCCCAGATAGATGGGCAGCAACAGTTGTTTCTCTAAGACCACTGTTGATGTCTTTTTTCTTTCACAGGGTCCTGTGAAAACTTTCTTTTTGTGTGTTTGAACGCCAGGTCAGACCCAGCAGGAACTCTGATTCAGTCTGGACCGCTACAAAAAAAAAGTTGGCTAATTGGGGTGGCGGTGGGTTGTCAAGCAGCTTGCAGCTGCAGTGAAACTGACAGGCTAAAGGAACAGTTAAATAGTGTATCAGCTGGAGGGTATCAGCTAAGCCATCAGCTGATGTGGGCTGATACTGAGATCTGCCTGAGTTGTGGCTGAGGTTGACTCCAAACTTTCTTTTTCCTATGACTGTATAAATAAAGTTCACTTTCTCAGACACAAATCTCCCTGAAGGCCAATGTAGCACCAAAGGAAGCATAAGATATGTTAAAAGGTGCACGAGATGACATTTGATGGCAAGTAACACCCCCAAGTATCTCATCTGATTGATTTCCATCCAGTCATTTTTGATCCCAGCAAGCTTTCTTTTTGAATTGCTTCTCTCCACTTATAGACTGCATCGAAAAACGTTGGCCTCTTTAATAAGCTGCACATGATAGCGCCTGAGGGATGAGGCACTTTGAGAAAGCAAAGTTAAGTCAAGTTTGAAAGGCAGAGCCTCGTACTGGGTTTTGGGTTCACACAGCTCTGTGATCAGGTGGACCTGGCTTGAAAGGTCGGCGATCTTTATAAGACTGTTTCTGGGGAGCATTAGGAGAACAAAAGGCATCCCCTTTTTGTTTCTGTTCTTCACAGTTCCACGTTTTCCTTCTTTTAACAGTTCAGCCACTTTGAATTTGCATGTTGTTTAACATCAGACGCTATTTTGGTGGAGAAGTCTGACTCGAGATCAACTCGGCTCCCTCTTGCCTAAGCGATTCTGCCAAGTTCTCCAACTCTGTTTAGGTTTTAAAGTGGTACTCCACTGAGAAACCTGCAAAAGGTGACCTGCGGCCGCAACGCACCAGTCTCCCTGGGCATTTATTTGAGGTCCCCTAATGCAAAATACAGCAACAGATTTCATATTTCATGGCGCCAACCTATACTTAGACAAAATATTTTAGGGTCAGGTCTGGATACTGGAAGCCAGAGTCATATAGTATACTCCCAGCGCACTTCTCTTCTGGCCTCTTAGTGTCAGGCTAGTTCATATCTCATAAAAGTTGTCTGTAAAGCCAGATTGGCTCATAAAAGCTGACTTAACCCGTTTAGATGGATACTTTAGCCTACGGCCTTCACACCTTATTTAAGGCTGACACTTCACTCTTCTTACCCTGAAGAGGAATGTTGACTCAGATGCATCTGTGCGGCATAAACAGTTGTAACACTGTATTTATGGAGGCAAGGAAATTTGTTATGAGGCTTGGGTTGTCACATGTCACACTACTTTGAAAATAAAAGATGACTGTATGTGGTGTGATTCAACCAATAAAACTGCATGTGCTTGCAAGTTTTGAACATGTGATTATCGCTATTCATTTGCACGCAGCACAGCTTTGTCTTTGTCTTGCAAAGTGGCAGTTTTTACTGTGAAGTGTGTATTTACATTAAGCAATCTTAGCCATACTCACTCTCTCGCTAAATGAGCAAGCTCTTCGGAATCAATGGAGTGGGATTATGAGCCTCAACTTCAAAGTTCATCTCTTTGGAGAATGCGGCCTTGCTTCGTTCTTCCTTGAAAATTATTTATAGAAAAGTTGCCAGAAATTAGGGCAAATAAAGTTTGTGGAGAGCTGATCATAGATACTAATTTTTTAGCTGCTACCTTCAGTAGAGGCAGTTTTGTGCTATATGAAAAAAGAGTGGGTGCAGTGGGATTTTGGTTGAAGTGTAGAGTGTATTACATTGGAATGGAGATGATGTAAGTAGTGAGAGTTGGCTAAAAGAAAAGTGTGGTGTTTTTTTCTTAAAGGCATTTCACCAGCCTGCAGAGCCCCATCTCGTCCTTTTGAGCCCCACTAACACCGGCCTAGAGATCAGTGGTTGACGCCCTGGCAACCCAAAATTCAACTTTTATTCAATAACGCTGTGAGGTGGCTTCACAGCACCCCACCCCATGCCTGAATCAGATAAGTCTAGGAACACAAACGGATGGATGGGTGGATGGAAGGATCTGCCAGGTGGTTGGTGACTGGTTGTGCAAATGTTCGCCGAATGATCCCAGATCGCGAACCACTCACTAGCTGTTTGCCATAGACGGCATGTTGTGGAACCATCCCGAGGAAAAGTTTGAAATGAATAGAAATATATGCAGCATGTATAGTTCGCTGGCACAAAGGTCCTGGGTTTGAATCCACCAGTCAGCTAGGGCCACATGTCCTACCTGTGCCTGCATGGGTTTTCTTTGCACAGTCCAAAGACGTGCTTGTTGGGTTAACTGGTGACTCTAAACTGGCAGTGGGTGTGAATGAGAGCGTGAATGGTTGTCTGTCTCTTTATGTTACTCTGTGATCGACTGTTGACCTGCTCAGGGTGTACCCCACCTCTCGTGCTATGATAGCTGGGATGGGCTCCAGCTTCTCCATCTTTCACCTCCTTTGGTTGGATGGATGGAGTCGCTAGGCAGCTGGCAACTGGTCCCAGATCGCCACTCACTACAAGAAGTTGGCAGCTTGCGGACTTCTGGCCAGTGAAACGACCGACCTTCTCATCTTATCCCTAAGGTAGAACCCAGAGACTCTTCGGTGGAAGATGATTTCCATCACTTCTATCCACAAGCTCATTTTTTGGTCATTACCCAGAGCTCGTGATCATAGGTAAGGGTGGGAACGTAGACCGACAGGTACACTGAAGACTTCACTTTAACGCTCAGCTCCCTCTTCGCCACAAAGGACCGGTAAAGCGTTCACATAACTGCAGATGCCGCACCAGTCCGTCCGTCAGTCCTCACTTTCATCTGTATTTTAGAAATCGCACGAACTGAACAGTGAAAAGAAAAAAAAATGGGAATTACTTCACGAGAAGAGTTGCTGTGACAAAACTGAAGGTGGCAGGCTTTATGTTTGCTGGGGCAAATGGAACTTCCGAAGTACTGAGGAGTAGGTCCTTAATGGGACAGAAGAAACAGCCAGAGAATTACATCTTTTCTTCATTTCTTGTGAGCTGTGCTTTCCTAGTGGAGAGGCTTCTGTGGTTCCCTCTGAGGCTGGGCTGTTTCTTCATTTCTCGCACCAGGGTGGTAAGAGAGGAATGCTACACCAGGGGTCAGCCATGCTGGACAGCCTGTTGGAGAGAGCAGCTCCGCAGGCGTTGCTTCTTTCCCTTGTTAGTCAGAGCGCCATGCTCCCCAGACGCTCTCTGCTACCATGGGATCCCGCATGATGGCCTCCTTAGGACCCCCAAGGACCCCATATGTGCTACTTCGGAGCCAGAAAGGATTCATAGATGCACAGTCACACATAGCTCAAATATAGTCAGAGCCCCACACAAGAGGTGGGGTTTTTAGCTGGCGAGGCGCCGCTGTCGGTGCATCAGTCACAAGAGGACATGGGTGAAGTCAGAGCCTGACAAATCCAGGGTATTATCAAGCCTTTGTCCAGCCTGCAGCTGTCACTTACCAGGCTAGTGGGAGAGGATGAGGGGGACAGAAGGGAATTCATGACCTATCCCTCTAGCCACAGAGGAGCGTTGAGGCATTCAGAGATAAAACATATGGGAAGAAAGAAATGAAGGAGCGAGATGAGGCAAGAAAAAAAGATTGAAGAACTTTTTATGAAGATTGAAAGAAAAGTGGCGAGAGAAGGAAATGCTGGGAGGGGGGGATATATGCTTCAAATGCTTCCATTTGATTGCTGGAAAAAATCATGGCAGAGTGGCCGATATATGCTGATTTCCTTCTGAAGACTAAAAAAAAAATGTTTTATCTTTGTCCCTCTCCCTTTCAAAAATGACCAGCAGTAATACAGATCTAATCTCTTTCTATCATCGTGGTAGGTCCCAAAGGCTGTCCATTTCCCCCAAAAATGCCTCATCTTTCTGTCTTTGAAATAAATGAAAGTCCACAGGGCGGTGGAATAAAGATGAGCTGAGCCTTTGAGTTGATACAAGATTGCCAAAGGGCCCAAACTTAAGAAGTCTGCCCCCTCGTCTGCTGCACAGAGATACTGGGGCCAGAGTAAGAAACCAGATAATCTGATAGAATTTCAATCAACAGTGATCAGATAAGAAATAACAGAAATTCTGATTTTAAAGTCATGCCAAAGCACCAGCAGTTCAGCTTATTTCCACTTTAGTTGGAAATGAACACTTCTGTGACAACTCTCAGAACTCCAGTCCAACTTCATCTCTCGAAATTTCATCCTGAGGATTATAACACGCCAGCTCCCATTGGAATCGGCTTGGACTGGCCTGTGAACTTAGGTGTTCTCACGTGACCCTTATTGCACTCCCGGTGATTGGATTACTACTTTGTCGGACGGTGGCCGTGTTTATGGGGCATGTAGAGACTCACCGCAGCTTTGATCCACCAGCGGGAGCAAATATGAGCACCGCTGCATAGTTTGCATCCTGGGCATAAGCCTTGCGGTGTCGGAGACATCTGCCAAATCCTCCCGGATCAAAGGATGACTATTACGCAGACAGGCATCCACATACCCCCGAATGCAGCTTTAGAGCGTTCATGACCCCTGTCAGCGGGTCCGTGTAAAAACACAGGTGGGATGGGTGCAGGGGATGTGACACATGCACGCTCACAGTCTGCTGCTGAAGGTGTTTCTGTATAGGCTCTCCAGACTTATGAGTTACTCATAAGTTCAGAAGCTTGGAAGCTTATTTTTGCTTGTTCCTCGCTGTTCTTCTCTTTCGGTTTTACAATCTTTCTTTAACAAGCGGGGTATTGGTTGAAGCAGCAGGAGTTGGAAATGAGTGGAGGTTGTATTGTTTAGCTGGGCCTGACTCCCTTTCGCGTGACCTGACTCTGCACGCCATGAATTCACAGGTTCGCCGCTATCAATAAGTCTTCAGAAGAAGCTTTCAGCCTGGCTGTAAATTCAGCAGTGGTGTGACTTTACTGAAGACAAGTGTCTGTAAAGTGAGGAGCGAAAAGACGAGGCTAGAGAGAGAGAATGTGCTGGCTTCTTTGTCTCTTGCTATGTCTTTGTGTAGCCATCTGTGTTATGTGGTAATATTTGCATGCATTTGGGAGAGACCAGCCCAAGAGGCCAAGTGCTGACATTTCAGCCCGCAAACTCACAGATGAATTTTGAGCAAATCTCATTATACCGGACAGAATAAAGATGCTGGCTGTGAAAATGCTGTGGCATATGGACACTTTATCTCCCCCATGTTATTTTAATAACTTTACAGACAGTAGCCGATTTTCCACGGACGCATATTTTAACTGCAAACTCACACGATCATGATGCAGACGGCCCGCCTGTACCCCTGAGGACACTTATACCACCTGTGACCTTTTCCTCTTATGCACAAACACACTGCATATAGCAAACTGATGAGCAGTGCTCATTCATATTCTCTCATATCATCTATTGCCTGGGTGACACGTTTTCGGCTCATCCAGCTGAAGGACCGATGAGCTAACACCGTGGCAAGGCGTCCGCCATCTGTCCATCCACAATTCACGAGCGTCGCTGCTTTTCCTGAAATTTTGGTCAGATTTTAGTGACGCTTACACACAAAGATCACCTAACGGGTCTTTACCAAAATGTGTGCTCAAGGTCATCACATTTGTTGTTTTACAAGCACTGCTCAATTTTCACAAGAATTGCTACTCTTCCTAGAGTATTTAGTCAGATTTTAGTGAAACTTGCACACAATGACCATCCAAGAGATCTTCACCAAAATTGCGCTAAAGGTCGTTTGTGTCACTTTATGAGCACTTTTTCATTTTCACAAGAATTGCTGCTCCTTCTAGAGCAGGGGGTCAGGGGTCAAATTTTTTGACATATGACAGTAGGGGGCAGGGCCAGAAGCAGCCCACAGGTAGGGAGTTTGAGACCCCGATTCTAAAGTATTAGTCGGGATTTTAGTGGCACTTGCACACAGTGATCTTCAGCAAAACTGCGCTAAAGCCTAAAATTGTTGTTTTACAATCACTTTTCCATTCTCACAAGAATCGCTACTCCCACTGGAGTATTTGTCAAATTTTTGTGAAACTCGCAAATAATGATAATCTTGTGGATCTTCACCAAAACTGCCCGAAAGGTCAAATTTGTCATTTTATGTGCACTTTTCCATTTTCACAAGAATCCCTACTCCTTCTAGAGTATTGGTCAGATGTTTGTGAAACTTGCACACAATGACCACCTGACAAGTCTTCATTCAAAATGTGTTCAAGTTTATGATCAAGGTAACATTTGTTGTTTTAGGGTTGAGCATGTTTTCATTTTCACAAGAATTTCTACTCGTGAGAGGGTTGGTCTCTGTAGTAATGTAAATAAAATTAGTGTCTGAGTGTGCCCCTCTGCCATCGTTAGGTTTATTTAGGGCATAATAATGTCTTAAGCTAAATTAGGGCTAATCAAGAACTAGGCCTGTTGTCCTTGATATGACTGTTTGCAAGCTTCCTTGATTTCTTAATGGATTTTATTTCTAATTAGATTGTGCAATACAGCCAACTAATGACAAGAATATGTATGACTTTTTTTCTGTACTTCACACATTACAATAGCCTGTGAATTATGACAGATCGCGAGCCAAATGAACTCACGTCATTGACATGTCCTTGACATTCTGGTATTTTTCTCCTGGTGAGGGGAATTGCCAGGTTTCCACTCCAGTCTTTCCTTATGGCATATGTTCTTCAGACCAATTACAGACACTGATGCATTCAGAGGTGCATTTAGAAGTGGTCACCTGATGCATCGACAACAATCTTATTGACTAATTACCTACTGAGGTGCCCGAATGATGTGGAGCTCTTAGGAAAGGCAACTGAATCCATCTTCTTTATGTATGGAGACAGGCTTGCTGCTGGCTGTTACATTGATGGGGGCATTTATAGCTGCCTCTGTGTACTTCATCCACTCTCTTCCCCAGCAGCTCTGTTTATTAACATATGAATATATTTACACACCCTGAGTGCTTTTCAAGAATCCCATAAATGTGGCACCCCCGTGGTGGGTGGAAGACCAGAAAGATAAGGCCCAGCCGATAATCTCGATATTGCAAAGGCCTCCTTTGAAGTGCCATGACAAATTCACCCCTCGTTAAATCCAGCCGCCATTCCCAGCCCCAACTCGATGCAATTTCCATTTGTAGTGCTTTGACAATTATATTAAAGAACTGCTTGTTCTTTAATTTGCTGGAAAGCTGGTCCTTGCTCATTTTTTCCTATTCCACATCCCACAACTTCATCCACAACACACTGGAGCAGATCTTTGATAAAATACAGGCAACACTCTTTGCTAGGTTGATGCCTCAGTGGGTGAGAGAAGGGCAGAAGGTCTTATTATGTAGTGGGTGTATATGGACTCAAGTAGCCTTGTTTATAGCCTGTGGTTTCTGGATCACCAGCTGGTTCCTCTGGCCCAATGGTGCGTGTTTGAGATGCTGATGGTAGCACTGACCCTCCCTGGGGAGTCACACAGAAAAATTTACGAGCCTGTTTATTTGGAGTCAGCCCAGTCTTCCCTCTGGCCAGCCTTAGGGATTAAGCTAATTGCGTGCTCTGGACTTCACAGATCTATGTTTGGTCTTTTCCCACACATTGCAGTCCTGTGGAACCTTTCTTCTCAACAAGCAGGGGCAATTGCTAGGGTGACCAGATCCCAACAATCCAAAAGTGGGACAAAGAGATTATTTGTGTGGGACAATGTGGGATACAAAATGCAATGTATAGCTCATGTATATATCATAAGTAGCCGGATTTTAAAAATGGCACACAATAGACTTTGCAGATTAAGTTTTACTGTTATTATACAACAGTCTATGTGCTCTCATTTAAACTCTCTCTTTATCATAGAGAAAAAAAATAAAGGAAACTGATGATGAGCCCAGGACTGTATAGTTCATTCACATTTTTTTGTGATATTTATCAAATCCTGTCAATATCCGCATAACCTTTGAGTTGACTCCTAATTTTCCTGGTCAGACGTCGTGTCAGGATATAAGGTGGCTTATGCGTTTAACCCCAAGGGTGCTCAGTTTGATAGTCATCAAATGGAGCTCTGGGGCAGACAGCCATAGCTGCTTTCTTCACAGCTATTAGATAAGGGCCAGATTTTAGAACGCTGTCAGTCATCCACTGTGGATATTTTAAGAGCCAAGGAACCAATCGCAATGCAGGGCATCGTCTCAATATGCAGGACGTGGAGAAATAGATAAAAATGCTGTGTAGTGCCGCACAAGGCGGGACATCTGGTTACCCTAATGATTGCATGTAATGTATTTCAAGGTATTGGCAGTCATGGATGAACTGCAGGTGCAGATGTGTTTTTATTCACTTTTGTTATGCCTCTGCTGCGGAGACATCTGAATTGTGCAGCCATTCTTTACAAATCTTGTTGCCACTACAGGAGCTGACTTGTTTGCGGGATCTTAATCAGACTTTGTGTGAGGTAGAAGATCTGATAACATTTATGAGAGCCTGTGGGGGGTCACACAGAGTCATTAATAAAATTCACGTTGCCATCATAGGAGCTTACTGGGCAGCTGGATCACATCAGCCAAATGTGACATACTTACTATGATGGCTAGAAGAACTAATAACATTTTTGAGGTCTTGGAGTCAAAGGTCGTGGTCACTTGTGGTCATCAATCAAAATATCATAGCCATCATAGGAGCTGACTGTGCTGCTGGATTCTAGCCAGTTCATATATGGTTAATTGCCTGGATGGGTAGAACAACTGAGAACTTTTTAGAGATCAGGATGCCAGTGTTCAAAGTCAGACAGGGTGGTCAGTGATTATGTCATTGCCATCACAGGAGCTGATTGGACTCCTTGATTCTTGCCAGTGCTTGTATGGTTGATCGTCATGGGCAGAAGAATTGATAACATTTTTGAGTTCTGTGCATCCCTCCATTTGTGTGTTACAAAATTTACCATGTCAGGAGCTGACTTGTATGCTAGAGCTTGTCCAAACTTCATGTGGTTAGCACCTATGATGGGTAGATGATAACATTCATGAGATTGTGGGGTCAAAGATCAAGATCACATAGGGCCAGATTTAGTGGGGAGGGATACCAGCTGAATTCTAGGCATTTCATTAAAAATATCTTTTTAAAAAATCTTTGTGTCTAATGATGTTAGTAAACTAAACAGATGGAGGAATAAGAGGTCTCTGTATTTACATAGAAGCACACTTGATGAACCTGAAGCCCCTGTGCTATTTTTGTAGTTTAAAGTAATGAAAATTTGTATAATAAAAGGAGGAACATTTCAGGGAGTGGACATGTGCGGTTTGTATTGACTAGAATTAAGTAATTTAATTTATTTAAAATTACATTTGCTATTTAAGCAACCTCAAGTAAATAGAGAGGGAACATTGATTTTGTAATGAACAGTAATAAAAGGACTTCACCATTACTCCACACCCTAAAAGCATAAGCTAACTCACACCCCAGTGAGCCACTTAATTGCCCACATCCACATAAAAGGCCTAATGTACGCTCCCCGCGCTCCTCACACATATAAAGCTATACGAATCAAATGGAGTATAACTAATACAATTGATTTTGATCAGGAAGTACGAATAACACGATAACCGTGTCTTGCCAAGTGCTACTCGGGGGCATGGGCCAAGAGCCATGCATCCTTTATGAGCTGCTATTTATTGTGCTTTTAATGAAGCTTGATTGGCAGTATGTCCTAGTGCCCATTATCATCAGAAGGATGTGCTCATTCTAATCTGCAATTATCACCATAATTGCGCTCAGAATCCTCTGGGCCCAAATAAGCAATCACTTCCTCTGCCGCTGTGCTACCTGTAAGTGCTGCTCGGGAGGACACACTGACAGGCTGACAGGTCCTCATATCAAGGGTCCATTTTGGAAATGCTTTTGGCTTTCGTCTCCGCTTGGTCCTCATTTCACGTGCCCGTGCTTCTCTGCTTCCAGTCTCGCTGGAAAATTTTTTGGCATGGCTGACTTTGTTTCTTTCCCTTTTCTCACATGCTCTTGATTAACCTTTCCCTTTTTCACTTAGCACCATCCCCACGATCACCCTCCTTCCTTTATCTCCTTCTCCTTCCCTCGTCCTATCCATCCCACTCCTTACATCCCCGAGCTCCCATCCCCTCCTGGCACAAATTCCTAACCTTTGGTCACTTTCATCCTTGTGGTATGCATAAATGCAGGGCTATTATCAAGCCGGTTGTCTCATCATAATTATGCGTTTTGTCATGTGCTGCCTCTGTAGCTGGTGATAAAAGGAGAGCCTGATTAAGCTGAGAGAAAGCTATTGATTCCTATTGACAGGCACCTCAAAGGCCTTTAATGAAGGGGATGTAAATGAGGGTTTTCCACGGTGTTTAATGACTGCGTACCATAAAGGGCCAACATTCTTCTGCAGTCTGAAAGAGACATGCATCACAGACAATGGTGCACGAGGGACGCTTTCAGTTATAGTGGGGCGATATAAGGAGGGAGGGTGGGAGTGAAATCACGTGACGATGCCGCGGTCAGCTACGCAAACAGAAATCATGACTGCCAGATTTAAGAGTCGGTGCAATTTAGAAGGGCGATAATGTGGTTAAGTAAATTGGACAAAAAATGCATACATACGGATGATCATTCAGCAAGCTTTCTCAAAACAATGAGGCTAAATATCTCAGTTCCTTTATCTCTCTCTCTCTCTCTCTCTCTCTCTCCTAGCAGTCAGATAACCCCGAGTAACCACGACAGGATACAGAGGCTGAGGCACGAGTTCCAGCAGGCCAAGCAGGAGGAAGACCTTGAGGACCATCAGCACACCTACAGCTTCGACCAGCCCTGGGTGAGTGTCTGGTAGGAGCTACAGTGCTGTGCAAAAGGGAACATGGGAAAGAGGTGCAATGAGTTATTGAAATATGTGGAAACAAATGGAAATATGGTACATAGGGCAAATACAGAGAGTTTGAAAGTCAGTATTAAAGCTTTGTTCTTCAACGTGGCTTGAGCTCTTAGGAAAGTTTTCCCTGAATTTATTTAAGTAGCCTTCAGGCAGTGTGTTTGGGATCATTGTCATGGTGGAAAGTTGAGCCCTTTCCAATTAGAAGCTTTCCAGATGGATCCAATTCTGACGGCACCTTTCTGTGTTCATGTTCCATCAATTTTGACAAGACTCCCAACACCACGGCCTGAAATGCAACCCCAAACCATGACAGAGCCTTCACCATGTTCTACAAATGGCTGTAGACCCTCACTGTTGTACCTCTCTCCTGACGTCCTTCAAACCTATTGGCAATGATCTGAACCAAAAATGATAAATTGGATTCATAACTCCCTGAGGCCCACTGGAGCTTTTTCCCGTGTTTTCCTTACTTAAAAATGGCTTCTTGACAGCCACCCTTCCACTGAGACCATTTTTGATGGTCTTCAGCAAACAGCAGATGGATTAACTGAAGAGCCAGATGCATCTCTCAGGTTCTGTCAGATCTTTACTGGATTTTTTCCCCCCTATTTCTTAATCAAATAACTTCCAGATAATGTTCATCTGACTCAGTTCATCAGTTCATCAGACTTTTAGGCCTGCCACTTATTCTTTTGTACTCCACTTATCCATTTTCCTCAGCTTTTAAGGAAGTCCTTGTACAAGTACTGGACTGAAAATGAATAAAAAAGCAACCAATGTCCAAAGAAAAACGATAAATTCCCTCAGAAAGCCCGGAAAACTATTGCTCAGGAACACCTTAAAAATTACAAGAAAGTCTGGCCCAATTTATAAAGCAGTGAGAGTTGGCTCAATACTTTTGCACAGTATTGTACGTTCCATTAGAGTGTACTGAATTACACATGCACCCAATAATTTCCAAGATCATCTTCAGACTACGTTAATGGATTCATAAACTAACACATTTTTTATGATCTACTTGTGACGTAACCTTACTTCACAGTCTAGCAATTCAGCTCTTTAATATAATTGTTTTTTATACTAATAAATCTTTGTTTTGGTGTTTTTTTTTCACTGTTTCTACAATCAAAACCTTTTTCTTATTTTTTGTGTGTCTCTTAATCATTATACTTGTCATCCCATTCATTTCATTAAACAGAAAGTAGATTAAATTATTAAAGTAAGTGGTATTAATTTAAGCTGATGTGACACAAAGCACCATCAGCTGCTGTTTTATATTTTCCCCAAGGGGTACCCACAGCAGATCAATCTGCATTGGTAATTTTTAAAGAGGTTTTACACCGGATGACCTTCCTAACGCAACCCTCTATAGTGAGATAGGCTTGTGTCCCCCACCTAGAATTGAATCAGGGGCCTTCCGCTTGTAAGGCGAATGTGTAAACCGCTACATTGTGATGCGACACAAAGTGAAGAAAAAAAAATCAAACTTGTAGCAGACCTGCCAGTTCTTGTGTTCCCTGGCAAACGCCAGTCGCCCAGGTCTAACTGAAGAACGCTGGGGCCTCGCGCCCCCTTCTTTGAGTTTGGTCAGAAACATGTGCACGAGCAGCCTGCTGGAGGTCATTCTGTAGAGATCTGCCCGTGCTCCTCCTGATGCTCCTTGCACAAAGCAGCAGATAGAAGTCTGCTGCTGGGTCGATGCCTTTCTACAGGCCTGTCCAACTCTCCTCGTATAAAAGCTAATCTCCTGGTATTTCCTCCACACTCTTGAGATGGTGCCGCGAGATACAGAAAACCTTCTTGCGAAGCCATGTATGGACATGCTTTCTTGGAGGAGCTGGACTACTTGCATAACCTGAATAGATCACAGGTACTGTTTCATGCTACCAGTAGCAATAAAAAGCAAAACTGAAGAGTAATCAGACAGGAAGGACAAGGAGAGAGCAACAGTCTGTGTCCACCACCTGCAAAACCAGTCCTTTGTTGGGGGGAGTTGTCTTGTTGTTGTCTCTCCTGTGCTCCTGTTACCACGTTCGTTTGCACCAAAGCAGGTGAAATGGATTCATACTGGTTTATGCTTCCTAAATATCCTGAGGTTTACCTGACTTTTGTGTAATACAGCACTGTATTTGTCTCATTTTGCTAAAACTACATTCTTCTCTACCAACTAAGGCAACATCTCTTTGACTAATTTCTGGGTCCAACCTTTGACCTGAAACTAATTGCTTATTGCTAGTCTCTTCGTACCCTTTTGTTCCTGGAAATATGACAAACTTTTGGAAGGAAGGCAGGGACTTGGACGCAACGTTCAGAGAGAGAAACTAAAGACAGTGAGCCATGCTGTTCATTCTAATTTTCATTAGCCTTGATTAAAGGGATTTTTTTAAATTAAAAAATAAATTTAAATTAAAATTTGAGAACAGTTTCTTTAAGCCGTTCTCCTCTTCCATGATTGATCTGTAACAACAATGGGATTTATTCTTCATAATTGGAAAAATGTAATCAAGTTAATTCCTTTGTTAATTCATTCACAGTTGATCTCATATCCATCCCCGCTGTGCATGAAAAGTTCAGCTGTGCCAGCACTTTAAGTAAAGAAACATTTCCCTTGTCCAAATACCCTGTCATGTCATTGATAAGCTTAAACGGCAGCACCGCTTTTTGCTTAACTGGTGTGTTAGAATGAGTATAACTCGTTAGTAGAAAAGTTGTGTAAGGTCATACATCCTTTTCTTTTAAAATATGAACACAACCACAATAAAAAAAACCACTTAACTCTCATTTCTTTATATTTTGGTAGGAAAATGGGAAGTAGGTGCAAGGATTTATTAAACATATGCAAACATAAATGAAAAGCAATACATAAGGCAAAAACAGAGTTTATACAATTCTAACAAACTTGAAAGTCTTCATATATTTGGTGTGACAACCTTTATTCTTCAACACAGCTGGAAATCTCTTAGGCAAGCTTTCTTGTCAGGTCTTTAAGAAGTCTTCAGGAATAGTTCTCCAGGCTGGTTGAAGCTCTTCTTTGGATGTTGGCTGCCTTTTGTTCAGTTCTCTGTCAAGATGGTCCCACACTACGACAATAATGTTGAGGTCTGGGCTTTGGGAAGGCCAGTCCATGGCCGATAGTGTTCCATTGTGTGTTTTCCTATCTAGGTAGGCTTTGACTGCATCAGCTGTGTGTTTGGTGTCATTGCCATGCTGATGATCAGATGTTTTCCAGATGGTATTGCATGGTGGATCAAAATTTAACAGTACTTTTCTGCATTTATAATTCCATCAATTTTGACAAGATTACCAAAATCGCTGGCTGCATTGCCCCCTCAAACCATGACAGAGCCTCCGCCGTGTTTTATAGATGGCTGTAGACACTTGCTCTTGTAGCTCTCTCCTGATGATTTAAACTAGAAATTTGAAATTTGGATTCATCACTCCATAAGACCTGTTGCCACTGGTTTTCAGTCCAGTTCTTGTGTAATTTGGCATACCGCAGCGTTTTCTCCCTGTTTTCCTGCTTCTTAACAGCCAGCCATTTCTGATGAGACTTTGGTGAGCAGTAGACGTATCAACTGAGAGGCCAGATGCATCTTTCAGGCAGGTTTGCCTGAAAAATTTACTGGAGGTGGAGCTTGGATTACATTCAGTTTTGACGTCGATCCAGATCTGGATCTGAATCCAGGAATTTTGAGAGGATTCTTTTTGTGAGATGAAGTTGTTCAGTCTTGGTGGAGGTATGCAGTCTCGGACTGCTCTTGTTTCCTGTTTCTTTTGGACATGACTTTCAGAGATGTTCAGCTCCTATAAATAGTTTTTAGGCCTGCCACTTCTTCTTTCGTCCTCTATGTTCAGTTTCCTCAAATTTTCACCAAGTACACACAGTACATCATTCAGCTAATAGCTCTTTGGGAATCACCCTGTTGGGTAGACACAACACTGATTCATCCCATGTGTTAGGTACTTTTTTATGCTTGAATGACTCATAGGTCAGTGTTAAGTGGCTTGACAAACAATCCTCTGAAAATGTTTAGGAACAAGGACTGGACTGAAAATGAGTGAAAATGGCCAATCTCCAAAGAAACATTTTGAAAGACCTTCAGAAAGCCTGGAGAACTGTTGCTCAGGACCACTTTAAAGTGATAAAAAAAACCAAAAAACAGTCTGGTTCCTAGGAAGTAAAATATGACGAAATGAGAGGTGGCTTAAGACTTTCTCACAGTACTGTATAACCAAATATGACCTCATCAGACATCACATATCTGCTTATCATCTATGAATGTTGCCTTTCAGTGACTTCAGACACACACTTTCTTCCCTCTATGACCTTCTGACCTCGCCGTAGAAAAAAAAAAAATGTGGCAAGCTGTTGCTCCAAGCAGAGCCATTTTCAAAATGATGGGTCAGAAAGTCAGACCTTGAAAGTTAAAACATTTGGCATGCAATTTTCTGGGGAATTATCAGCGTCGGTCTGTCAGTTAAATTGGTTTGGAGTGGCTGGCATCTTCTGCTGTTATTTCCGCTGTCTAAATGAGTTTGGGTAAAACATAGCAGCATGCTTCCCACCATGTTACACAGACTTTGTTTGCTCTGGATTTTCTTCAGTGTTTGTCCAACTGAGGGTTGAGAAACTCATCGAGCGGACATCTCTTTCTGTTTTCCTAATCTTTCTCTCTTTCCCCCATTCTCCATGAGATGTTAAGTGTTTGTTCAGCACTGAGCAGTTTCAGGCTTTCTCTCTGAGCCCCTGAGCTTTTAATTGCTTGTGATTGTTGACACTGTTGGGCACACCACTAATAATAAGATATAGGGCCAGCTTTTGAGTACTGAAGTCTGTTTTATTAGTCGTCTTTCATGTTATTTTCAACCTGTGAACAAGAATTCACAATGGCAGAGCTTGTTAGGAAAGACAGAGGTGTACCCATGTCATACACTGACTAGAAGTACTCAAGGGAAATTCTGTCTCGGTGTCATCTAAAGACAGAATTGATATGGCTCTATTTAAAGTGTATGGGCAAGGGTTTGAAAACCAAGGATGGCATGGAAAGAAGAGAAGAATGCAAAAATGTGAAGTGACGCACTGATGTTTACTGTGTCGAGAAAGAAAAGATAGAGTTACCATCTGTTCTGTGTATTTTTAGACTGAAAACTTACAATTTTCCGAAAGCGAACTTGTTGCTGTGGCATGTGGGCTTCATGATGGTGCGTGGAGGTGGAGATAAAGACAGCATTTACGTTAAATGTTTTGACCCTCGCTGAAAAATGTGAAGTCGTGGTTGAGTTCTGTTGAAACCTATTTGAGTCACAAGCTCCCATTCTTAGAGAAGTTTGGATATTTTTTAAAATGCAATAAAAACAAAAAACTTTATCAGGCAAAAGTCCAAAGAAAAGAAATCCAGTAGTTTTACTGCCTTGCTTAATTGTATTTTGTAGCTATATATTAACTTTGAATTATAGATGGCTGGAACAATAAACAAAAGTCGGTGCAGAAGCATGTTTACCATTGTGTTCCATCGCCTTCCTTTTAATAACACATTTTAGTCATTTTGAAGCTGAAGATACTGGTTTTTGTAGTTTTGCAGTTGGAAATTTTGCCCATTCGTGTTTGATATAACGCTTCAGTTGCTCAACAGTCTGCAGTCTCAGATTCTGCTCTTCATGACGTGCCATACATTTTCAATAGGAGATGGATCTGAACTGGCAGCCGGCCAGTCAAGCACACACACTCTGTGTCTATGAAGCCACGGTGTGGTCTGGCATTGTCTTGCTGAAATAAGCATGGACGTTCAGAACAGAGACGTTGCCTTGATGGCAGCATGTCTCTAAAATCCTAATATATGCTTCAGTCAGGGGTACCTTTACATACATGTAGATGCAACCCCATACCATCACAGACGCTGGCTTTTGCACCTTTCGCTGATAACAATCTGGATGGTCATCTTCATCTTTGGTACGAAGAACTCAACAGCCTTTTTTTCCGAAAACTAGTAGAAATGTGGACTCATCTGACCACAGCACATGGTTCCATAAGCTTTCGTTCCATCTGAGATGAGCTCGGGCCCAGAGAACCCAGAGGTGTTTCTGCGTAGAGTTGGTGTACAAGTTCAAGTTGCATTTCCGGATACAGCAATGGACTGCGTTACGTGGTTTTCTGAGGTACTCCCGAATCCAGATGGCTACGTTTATCGCAGTATCACGATGGTTTCCTAGCCAGTGTCGTCTGAGGCCTAGATGCAGCAATGGATTATGCTATGTGACAATGGTTTTCTGAAGTACACCAGAGCCCATGTGGCTATACTCGTCACAGTAGCATGGCGATTAGATAGTGTCGCCTGAGGGCTTGAAGACCACCCACACGTGAGTGCTTTCCGATTTTTCCCTTTTCACACTGACATGTCTCCGAATTCTCTGAATCTGTTCACAAAATTGTGCCGAAAACCTACATCCTCTGCAGTCTTCCACTGAGAAATGTTCTTTTTGAACTGACTAACAATTCTCTCACCAATTTTGGTACAAAGGGGTGAGCCATGACCCATCCTTGGTTGTGAAGACTGAGCCTTTGATAGATGCTACTTTTATACCAAATCAGGATGCCTCTCATACTCCCAGTTAGCCTGCTTAACGTGGAGTCTTCCAGACTTGAATATTCTGTGCTCTTTTTGGTCTTATTTTAACTCTGTTCCAACTTTTATTGCATCCATCAAATTCTAAATTTGCACTGTGGAAAATATTTCAACTATTCTGGACATAGGGTTTGTACTTTCTGTAATGAACATGATATCTCCTTCTTTTTTAGCGGTTGTTCCGCTGAGTTTTATTGCTGAAAATTGTCCACAATGCTGACAGTGAAACCTTAATGACCCCTGCTTTTGAAAATCAAATCATTCAGTGAGTGTAACCAGGAAAAGGTAAGGTGCTCCAGCAGGCACTTAAATGCCTACCGCATCAAAGTCTGCAGAACTACACTTTGGTGCATGTTTCCCCTGGGTACTCTAGGTTACATTATAATAGCCTCATGATATAAGAACAAGAACTGTTAGCATCTCAAAGCATGACTCAAGAGCAGCACCAGTACAGATTTGTTATACTGGCAAAATCTTAGGTTTCATTTAGTGGCTGTTCTAAGTCATATCACATGATCTTCATCAGCAAATGCAGTTACCAGATGTCATGGAAAAGCTGTTTTTTTAACTCGCTGTATTGGACCCTTGCGTTCGATTTAAGGTGAGCTGTTACCAGAAATCAAGTTTAAATCTATTTGAGCTTTCTACCGTGTAAAATTACTCTAAGATTAATCTTGTGTTTTTGTTCACTTATGAAAAGGCATTTTAAATACATAATGTTAGCAGGTTCCATTCCACAGGAGTTACCGTGTTGTGCTGCCATGTTTCTACAGTAGCTCAGAATGGACAAACTCGACAGACTCGAACACTGGCTGTCATGTTTTTGTTATGCACGGCAGCTATCGTTACTTGTTGGCTATAATCCATTATATTTATTGTATAAAAAGTATTCTTTTTTTCTTAATCTTATTCAGTTCAGCTGCATTTGTAATTCCAACTTATATCTTAACAAAACCTCCAGGTATTCAGTTGTTGCAATCTGCATTCTCATCAGTAGATGGCACTAAAGCTGAGTTACCGTTTAAATTAATTTGATTTTGAATCAACACAACATGGAATTCTCAATGAATTGTTACAGTTTTACTGCAACTGAAGAGCAACTTTTATGAAATGATGATGCGTTTACAACTCTTCGCGAACTGTTACTGTAACATGACATGTTACGAGGTATTTGTGATTTTCACAAGGCAAAGTGTTCGTGACATTTCGTTGAGGGAAAAATTTTGCCGAACCCATCTCGATGTGGTTGAAAGATGAGGGGGCAGTTACAACAGTCTACGACACCACTGCAACATGTTATCAAAGTTTACAAAATCGTGCCCCTTTGTGAAAGTTTAGGAAACTTTAAAATGTGACTTCTGTCACAATAAAAGTGTTCACGGAGTCTTGCGAATGGTTACAACACTCTGAACCTATTTTGCGGTGATTCATAGTCACTTTTACATACACGGGATCGTAGTTTTAATCTCATAATCTGATCCTTACACATTTTTAGATTGGAAAAAGCGGGTTTACAAAGCGGGGCGGCATGGCGGTGCAGTGGTTGCCTCACAGCGAGAGGGTCCAGGCTCAAATCCACCAGCCCATCCCCCTCTGTGGATTGTGCATGGTTACCCCAGCTTCCTGCCACAGTCCAAAGACATGCAAAGGGGTTAAATGAAGTGGCCATTTCAAATTGACCGTAGATGTGAGTGTGTTTGCTGTGAAACTGACTGGTCACCTGCGCACGGTGTGACCTGCCCTTTGCCTCATGACAGCCAGGTTAGGCTCCAGTGCCCCCCCACGACCTCAAACTGGATAAGAAGGAAGAAAAGAAAAGAAAATGGATGGATTTTACAAAGCTTGTTGATCCACGTGGGTTGGGCCTCAGCTCTTCTCCAGCCTGTTGGACGCTGAGCTGATGTATGTCTGCTGCTCAGCTATGTAATGACAATGAGCAGATCAGTTCTTGAACCCGAGCTCTTCCTTAATGGAATAATGACCAAAACACGAGAAGCCCTGTCTGTCACGCAGCCTGCCAAGCCAACACACACACAATTAGAGCCGGCATGTTTTCTCTCCCTCCCACCCTGCTTCTCTATGAGAGGGGATTTCCAGATGTTCATCATAAAGAACTGTTAAGCAATGTTTTTCCTAGC
>VUQH01001648.1:19965-30366 GCA_015106775.1 Etroplus canarensis
CCCCCCCCCCCCCCCCTTTCTCTCTCTCGCTCTCTTTCTCTGCTAGTAAAAAACAATTTGTGCTTTCGGGTTAGAGCACCAATGAGCATGACCACACAGAGGAGTGTGAGCGCCATGCTGGTACCTTGGATCAAACGCACCAACGGCAGCTTTTAAAGCCCGTATTTATGTGAATTCCTTTTGATTTTAATATCACTTTATCTCCTGCTACCAGGGCCCATGTGTGTAGAAGTAGCTGCTGTGTTTGTGCAAACGCTGCTTTACGTAAATATGGTGCTTTCATTGTTTTTTTTTTTATTGGTGTTGTGGACAGCTAACTCCTTCCTATGTGATCATTTGAATAGCAAGCCCCTTTTAGCCACAGTCACCTGACTTCCCAGAAGCATAAAGGTGAGAAAGCTGAGGGTAGAGTTCATTTTCTGCATGATTCCTGCAACATTCTTATAAACATGGTTGAATATGAAATGCATGATGTTACATAGGCACAGTAATTGAAAAGCATAAAGACCATAACAAGCTGTAGAAAGCATAAGCTGAATCTTACAGCCAGTGTTATAGTACACCTGTAGGCTTAGAGGATTCTCTTTATGCAAGATGCATTTCAGGCAGGGACATGATTCTTCCCCTGCTGCCCTCTTCATGACTGAAATTAACTTAAATTTCTTTCTTTCTTTCAACTGCATCCCACTTGTAGATCCTGGTGATTTTGATTGAGCTTTTCCCGAGTTGCTTTTCTGGCTTCTTGGCTATTCTTATGTTCTCATGCTGTTGCTAGGCTTCATATGGATTAGTGCAGTTGCGTGTTGTGCAAGTTGTGGAGCATGGTTTTTCTGACAGCATTTGTGAGGTCAGACACTGATGTTTAATGGGAGGGCCTGGCTCACAATCTTTATTCTACTTCATCCCAAAGGTGTTTTGGGGGGGGGTTGAGGTCAGGATTCTGCGCGGGCCAGTCAAGTTCTTGCACATCAAACTCATCCAACCATTGCTTGATGAACCTTGCTTTGTGCGCTGGGGCACAGTCATGCTGGAACAGAAAAGGGCCTTCGCCCAAACTGCTCCCAAAAAGCTGGAAACATGGAATTGTCCAGAATTTCTTGGTAAACTAAAGCTTGACTCCTGGGTAGGAGTCAAGCTTTAGTCAGGAGTCAGCTTGGATTTTACCAAGTAAAATGTCTTGGTTAACTAAGAGGCACAGGGCACCCCAGAAAAGCAGTCCTCTTCCACCAAACTTTACAGATGGCACAATGCAGTTTGGCAAGTAACATTGTCCTGGCAGAGAAGCGTGATCTGTCACTCCACAGAACATGCTTAAATGTTTTGCACTGTGTTTGGTAATGTAAAGTTTGCATAAAGCTGCTCGGCCGTGCGAACTCATACCATGAACATCCTGTGGTTTCTAAACGCTTCTACCTTGCAGTGATACCACTTCTTGTTGATTGTGGAATATCTACAGTAGGAGGGACGGAATTTTATGAACTGACTTGCTGCAAAGGTAGCATTCTAATCCAGTACCACACTTAAATTCAGTGACTTCTTTAGAGGGACCCACTCTTTCGTAAATGTTTGTGAAGACAGACTGCTTGATTTTATACACTTGTGGCAATGGGACTGAATGAAACACCAGAATCTGATGATTAAGAGGTGAGGCAGAACACTTTTAGTGTACCTATATATACACACACAGATATCTTTACAACAAAAGCGACTTCTGCTCTACCTTTGGTGCATGCTATGAAGTCCTTAAATGATATGGAGATAACCAAACCAGTGTACGGTTTCTTGGGCCAGTGGCTAGGAAAAGGCAGACCACACTGCTTGATCTCAGATGGATACTCCGCCCGGAGCTACACACCCAGGCAACCACAAATGGACTGGGTTTGCTTATAATAAATTGGCGGAATTGGGTTGGCGCACTGACTTTAAGAGAGAATCATTATCCAACTGGGCTTTTGTCAGGATGTGGTGTTTCACTGCAATTCTCTCACTTTCTTCATGTTCTATTTGCCCATTAGCGACCTTAATGTCTTCCATATGTCTGTTTGTGTACAGCACGGCTGCTCTCTTAAAACGGTTCCCTATGCGGTGGCCGACAAACACAGCATCATGAGGAGCGTGGGCGGTAAAGCCATATGTTAGTGCTGACCCATCACCGCAACCTTCTTTGATAACTAAAGGGGTTTTGACCAGCTCTGAACCAAGAAACATTGCACCTCGGCTGTCTTGCTCGACTCCCCACCCAGCTGCTTTCCTCATCCTGGATTTTTGATAGCTGCAAATAATTTTCATAATTATGTCCCCCCGGCTCTTATGTTTAAACAGGTGGGGAAGTTTGGTTTCCTCCTGCTTTGTCTGCGACATGACAGAGGAAACAGGGGAGAGATAAAAACATGCCGTATTGACATCATTTTTCACATTATTGGATAAAAACGAACACGGATGTCTCTTTGATTTGATTTCAACAAATGTCATGTTTTATATGGCATTGTATTCCAAGCCTAACATGAAATAATCTGATTCTCCTTCCCTGGATAATGCCATTATGCTGACTGATTTTCTCTCCTGGCTATTTCTCATGCATTTCACTTGGCATGGCGTCATCCGCATCAACCTTTCAGTTTTAGACTGAAGAGTGTAGCACCCCAGGATTCCTCCCCACTTCCTTCCAAATCACATTAATAACTTTCACTGTGCATGACTAATTATTTTCTCACTACCGCATTTGGCTCCAGTAAAATTATTTTTCTTTCCCCCCCTTTTGGTTCATCTGATATCGGTTTATGCGCTCTACGGTTTCTGAGTTCGGGAAACATGTTGTTGCAGCGAAACTTGAAACATATGAGTCCAATTCACCTCACCCACGTGGAATACTATTATGTTTTTAAGACTTGGAGGGCTTGAGAAAGGACTTGCTATTGACGCTGAGTGAAATGTAATTGCGCTGTTATTGCAGCTGTCCAAGTGAGGAGGAAAGCAGTCATTTCAGGAACAGAAGATGTTTCCAAGAAGACATTTTTGCTGACAGCCCTCCATTTCGCCAGTGCACCTTTACCCCATCAATTAATTCCAATCCTGTTCTCATCAATCAAGTGTTGACTTATTTCCAGAACTGAGGAGGTGGTGTCACAAAGATACACACAGGCTGTCTTTGGTTTTGCACCAAAGGCCAACTTGATGCTCCTACCAGGGTAATATTGGCCACTGGCAACTTATGGTCATGGCTGATAGAGCAACAAAGTCCACATAAGGAAGAAAAGACTGTCAACTAGCCTTCTGTGATTAGGTTGAGGATTAGAAAAATGATGTGGTCAGGGTTGAAAGACACCCCCTACATTTAAGATGGGGAAAACATCAATACAATACAATCTCATGGCAATATTGCAGTGATATGGGGATACTTAGTACTAAAATAATAAAATCAGTTGTAGTCCACACGTTTGCGATCGATTAAGTTGGATGAGACTGTAATGCAAACAGTTCAGGTATGACAGGTTTTAATGGCAGCGTTGGTCAGTCTGTCTGCTCGACAACCCCGCTTTGCAGCAATAAAAAGAACTGAAATGAGAGGAACAGACTGAAAACTTGGTCTAAACAGATATTGACAAAGTTTACCTTTAGGGACATCGTTTGCAATGGAAAAAGGTGGTAAGTTGTGGTATATCGCAGTATATTATGTTGCAATGCTCAGCATGCAACAGAATGTTTAAAATTGCAGTAATATTGGATTGTAACTCAAGTTTTGTGATGGTAGGGTCTCTGTTGGTTCCCACCTCTGCCGTTTACAGCACTAACCTTGAGCAAGTGGAAAAATGCTAAAGGTATATGTGGTTGTTTTGTTACAAATACACAAAAGGTGTCTTTTGGCAGTGGTGTGATGAAGCACTCGGTTATTTTAACAGTGAGATGGTCTCTCTCTTGACTTAGCACATACAGTCAGTGGAGACTTCATTACATACACCTTGCTAGTACTGGTTTGGGCCCGCTTTTGCCTTTAGAACCGACTTTAGGTTCTACAAGTTTCTGGAAACATTCCTCAGAGATTTTTGTCCAGATTGACATGATGGCATCACGCAGTTGCTGCAGAGTAGCTGGGTGCAAATCCATGATGCAAGTCTCCTTTTCCACCAGATCCCAAAGGGGGTTTATTGGATTTTGATCCGGTGATGTGGAGGCCATTTGAGTACGGTGACCTTGTTGTCATGTTCAAGAAGCCAGTTTGAGATGATTTGAGCTTTGTGACATGGTGCCTTATCCCGCTGAAAGCAGCCATCAGAAGATGGGTACGCTGTGGTCATAAATGGGTGGACATGGTCAGCAAGCATATTCTGAGAGGCTGTGGTGTTTAAATGATGCTCAGTTGGTACTCAGGTCTCCAAAGTGTGCCAAGATAGTATCCTCCACACCAGCCTGAACTGCTAATACAAGGCAGGATGGACCCAGGCCATTATTTCTGGCCCTACAGTCCAAATATCACAGCTCAAATCAACATTCATCAGACAAGGCAACATTTTTCCGATCTTTTATTGTCTAATTCTGTTTAGGCCATGCGAAATTATAGCCAACCAAGGTGTGCAAAAGGGCATACCTTGGTTGTAATGAATCAGAATCCTTTATTAATTATTATTATTTGAGTTACTGTCACCTTCAGCTCAAAGCAGTCAGACCATTCACTTCTAAAACCCTGGCATCAACAAAGCATTTTCACCCAGAGAGCTGCCTCTCACTGGAAATGTTCTCTTTTTTGGACCTTTCTCTGTAAACCCTAGAGGCTGTTGTACAGGAAAATCCCAGTAAATGAGCAGTTTGTGAAATATTCAGACCAGCCCATCTGGCACCAACAACCATGCCGTGTTCAAAGCCACTTAAATCACCTTTCTTCCCCGTGCCGATGTTCACTTTGAACTTCAGCAGGTCCTTGACCAGGTCTACGTGCCTAAATACACTGAAAAAGCCCAATTTCCCAACATACGGGGTTACTGTTGCAAAAGAGGAAATTTAAACTCTTAAACCATAATCTTTCCCTAGATTTAACTGGCCAGTAATAGCTTTGACAAAGGAAAGCAAATCCTCAAATGGGACACTAACCGCAGTGTTCTGGATGACAACAGGACTCATGCCCAGTATTGCCACGGCTGGTGAGTCAAGGCACTGACACCAAGATTTGCCTCGTGTATCTGTGCAGCCTGGGATTACTGCAAATCAGGGTAGAAAGTGCATTAAACTGTGAGTAAACCTACATCTTGCCAGTCCCACAAACACATACACAAAGATTTTCAATATTTAAGAAAGTTTCTCCCCCAAGCTATAAAACACAGAATCTTTGAAGAAGTTCCTTAGGTTTAGAACTCAACAGGTGAGTAAAACTGGCTCGACTATTGATTATCAGTCGGTTAGTTTATTCACACAAACCATCCACCACCACCTGCTTTCCACATTCAAGTCTGAGCCTTATGAATACTGACAACTGGTCAGGCCATGCCCATGACACCTCCTCAGCTCGCTTCTGTTTAATTGGCTTGTCGTGTTCTTTCATAAGCCGGCTCGTTAGCGGCACGCTGGCGATGAGGGAGATGATATCTCCATGTCAACCTCACAGGTGATCAAGCAACAAACACATGCAGGTTAGCAGCGTGTGTTGTCACATGCATATGTGCGGAGTGAAGCAGTAACTGGAAATGCTCATCTATAATTTATGTCTTCGGCGCACTACTGATGTGTTTCTTGTGTTCTTAAGCGCTAAAATGATGCAACCTGTAGTTAGTAAGTCCTAGAGCTGACGCAAAAGACCTCCATCAAAAGAAATTTTGGTTCATACTGAACAGAAAATTCACATCGACCATGCGGCCAGTACAGTGCGATTGAAAATTAATGAAAATAACCACGATGACAGGGAGTTGGTTACTTTTTTAGCTATCAAAAATATTGTTAATTAGCCACTTAGTGTTAAAAACATGATCTGCTTTGGATAGTTGAGGGATCCTGCATCCTCTGTGAGATATCAAACAGCTCTTAAACAATCAGCCCAGCTTTCTGACATGGGGCTGGTCCCGGGATAAGATTGTCTTTCATGAACACTTTGTGAAATCTGAAATACTTGCTTTAAAGCAAAGCATGAAACCCACAGTTCATTAATGTGCCCAAATATGTTTTCCGGTGCATTTCCGGTGTATCTTAGGCGTGGCAGGCAGCAAAAAACATTAAACAAGCCGCTGGAAAGGTACCTAAGTTTAAAGTGAACGAAATACAAACTTTTAGGGCTGACTACCTTCTAAGACCACGTTATAAACACTCAATGGCTAGCCAAGAAGCACTTTCCCACGGCAACATTGATAAATGTTTGCCTTAGTGAAAGGGAATGTCTGATGTTGTGAGGTTAATCTTCATCATAAAAGGAATTTTCTTTTCTATTATGGCAAATATTGGAGAGGGCGCTCTTCACCCACTAGCTCAGGTTCTTTTGGCCCAGTCATCATGGAATCACGCCTGTTGACTAGCTGTGTCCTGAGACCAGCCCAGCACACAGGAGGCCTTACACTGTAAAACCACCAGCGATGCCGAGGGAAATATATTCGACCATTAAGTGTGCATCTTTACCTCATCCGGCTGACAGACTGATGAGCTAACGCCATGGTGAGGCATCCGTCTGTCCATCTGGCTGTCCATAATTCTCAAGAATCGCTACTCTTCCTACAGTATTGGCCAAATTTTTGTGAAAGCTACGGACGTTGATCACCACATGGGTCTACACCCAAATTGTGTTCAAGGTCGTATTTTTCATTTCACAGGCACTTCTCTATTCTCATAAGAATCGCTACTTTTCCAGCAGTATTCACCAGATTTTAGTGAATCTTAAACATGGTCATCACCTACTGGGTCTTCTCCCAAATTGCTGTCAGAGTCATACTGTATTTGTTATTTTATGGGCACTTTTACATTTTCATTAGAATTGCTACTCTTTTTAGAATGTTAGTCAGGTTTTGGTGAAACTTGCACACAATGATCACCGAAAAGGTGTGTGTCTTAATTGTGCTCAAGATTAAGATCATATTTGTCTTTTATAGGGCACTTTTCCATTTGCACAAGAATTGCTACTCCTAGATTTTTGGTCTAGACTGTAATATTCACAAAATATATGTTTAAAAATGTATACACAGCCCCTTTGTTATTTATACATAAATTCCATCATTAGGTTTATTCAGCGGCATAATGGTGTCTTAAGCTAAGTTAGGGCCAGTCACAAACATGAGCTGTTGTCCTGGAGGTGACGGTTTGAGAGCCTATTTGACTTCCCAGTGGATTTAAATCCTCATTAGTTTTTGCAATAAAGTCAACCAATGACAAGAAAACATCACTTTCTTTCTGTATTTTAAAATAATGTGTGAATTGTGAGGGATCATCTTTGATGCTCAGGTAATTTATATGTGCAAACACACAAGCTATGGTTTGGAGGTGGCCACTCAAAAGACAGAGATGTTTGACTTGGTTTCTGTCCTTGTTACTGTGTATTTACTATGTGTATTCTGACTTTATTTGGTGGGTTTAACAGGTCGGCAATGGGACTGAGACATCAAGTGGACGCCATTCCGTAACTGTTGAAACTCAGGTCCAGAAACAGCAGCAAGAGGACAGAGATGATTTCCAACAAGCACAGAGACAGTACAATTCCCTGCCACGGTGAGACATCCGTCCTCCTCTTCTTTCTTCATTCCATCTGTCTATCTGTGCATGTGCTTGCCCCGCCCCCTTGCCTTATCACGTCCTTCGTGCCCTTTCTCAACTCCTTCATTTGACTGTTTTGATTTCCATCAAATTCTTTTGCTCATATTTTTGCCTTTTATTCTTTTTTTGTCCACTTATCTCTTTGGCTACCCTCAAAGTCAATCACCACAAAGCCACTTTCAAGTCATCTCCAGACATTTAAATGTTTCCTTGCAAAACTCTTTAAATGAAATCGTTTAATGTGATCGCTTTGACTGATATGTAACTTCATTAAGTCAACGCCGACCCCGGGAAAGTGGTGACTTTGTCACTGGCACGCCCTCTCCTCTCCATCACTTTCCATATAACAGCTCCATGTTTTTGAAAGGAATTTTCTCTCAGCAATCTCTTGCCTCACACAGCTTGAGATCAGAAGCCACAAGCGCTGCTCTTCATCTTCTCCATCTTCCTGTTTCGATTCTTTTGCATATTTGTCAAAGAGATGCCAATAAAGCTTACCATATCTTACATCTTGAGGCTTTGGGGTAATGAGTTTACTATCAATATTTGCTGTTTCTGTCAGCTCTCCATTAAATGCCTTTACTAGTCTTCTGAAGTTTTTTAATCTCAGTATAATATTTGCAAATTGCACAGTTTACCATTGCAACTAGAAAAAGATTCTAGATTTGAATTGGAAACTGTAAAGTACTGTGCAAAAGTCTTGACCCAGCCGTTATTTCTTTATACTTTGCTTCCAAGCAGCCAGACTTTATTGTAATTCTGAGGTCTCGAGCAACGATTCTCCAGGCTTTCTGAAGGTCTTTCAGAGTGTTTCTTTGGACACTGGCTGCTTTTCCACTTATTGTCAGTCTAGTCCTTGTACCTCACCATTTTCAGAGGAATCATTTTTTGTTTGTTAAGTCTCTTGACACTGAACTATGAATCATTCAAGCATTAAAAAGGCACCTAACACAAGCATTGTGTCTGCACATAACAGACAAAGCACCGATTTTAAATTACATCTTAAGGCACTTTGTTACAAGCAGCCTGTGGCAAAAACACATCATTTGTTCTATTTTCTTCCTGTAGAATTTACAAAAAAATCTCAAAAACAACACATTACTACCTCTGCACCAACAAGGTGATTCCCAAAGAGCTATTAGCTGAATACCTGTGATATTTTGGTATAGTGTGCAGCGTGTCCTTAAAACACTGAGGCAACTGGGCAAGCGGAGGACAAAAGAAGAAGCAACAGGCCTAAAAACTATCTACAGCACATGAAAAGGAAAATTCCAGAGATGTATCTGATCTTTCAGTTGATCCATCAGAAAAGGCTGAGGTATGTTAAATACCATAAGAACAACTGAAAATCAGCAGCAACAGGGCTCATGGAGTGAAGAATCCAAATTTTAAATGTCTTGTTCAAACTGCCACTGCGTTTAATCAGTGGTGTTGGAGATCTTGTCAAAATTGATGGAATTATGAACACAGAAAAGCCCCATCAGATTTTGATAAGCATCTGGGACACGTCTGATTGGCAACAGCTTCATTTTTCAGCATGACAATGATCCCAAACACACTGCCAATGCAGTAAAAGCCTGACCTGGATTGAAAAACACACAGTGGAACGCTAGCAGTCACGAACTGGCCTCTCCAGAGCCCAGACCTCATTATTATTGAAGCAGTGTGGGATCATCTTGACAGAGAACAGAACAAGCCAAAATCCAGAGAAGAGCTTTGGAATGTCCTTCGAGAAGCCTGGAGGACTATTCCTGAAGACGACTTAAAGAAATGATAAGAAAGCTTGGTTAAGAGAGTTCAGGCTGTGTTGAAGAATAAATGTGGCCGGCTGGTAAGAATTGTGCAAACTCTGTTTTGCCTTATGTACTCTATTTCCTTTTATGTTTGGACGTTCATTAAATTGTTGCACATATTTCCGTCTCCCTAGGAAGATGTAAAGAAATGAGGGGTGGCTCAAGACTGTTGCACAGCACTTAAAGAGAAACTCCCCAAAAGCAATAAGTCTATCAGTTGACTGACAGAGGAATTTAACATTTGTATTAAAATAAACATTTTTGTTACATATTTCCACACGGAAAACAATCCGCTGTGAGTTTTTTTTGCACTATGAAGTGTATAATTTGCTCCAAAAGCAAAGTGAAGATGAATTTAACTTTTGCAGCTGGCCAGTTTAAACAAAGAACAAACCCTTAACGTGTGTGTGTGTGTGTGTATACTGTAGGTGTGTGTGTGTGGTCTTTTCAGTTTCTTGGCCACAGTTCTCTCCTCTGTTTTTCTCTCTCTCTGCTCAAACAGCAGTCATTTATTCACAGCCATCCCCTTTTTCCTATGTTCCCTCAAAACACGGTCGGGTCGATTAAAACATGTTCCTGTCTGTGGCTATGGATTTGTGGTCCACACGGGCACATAATCAATGCGGTCTGTATAAGCCGGACTGATCTATGCATTCCCTTCATATGTGTTATCTGCTGGCATCTCATCTAGCGTGACAGTTGAGTCGAGGCCTTCTCTATTAGCGAGTTGCTTCTCTTGGGAAAGTTCGTCTGTCTGGTCAAGCCTTTGATATGCATTCCTTTTGTAATCTCACGGTGTCTTCTGGCCAAGAGTCGCATGAGCTCAGGCTTGACGCTTGACCCTGGGTAAGGCTTTTCATGGCTTGCATCTCTGCACGGCTCCTCATTA
>VUQH01001650.1:0-10326 GCA_015106775.1 Etroplus canarensis
ACACATATATATATATATATATATATATATATAATAGATATATATATATATATATATATATATATATATATATATATATATATATATATATATATATATATATATACACACACATACATAAACACTACTGTATACTATATAAAACAGCCTTCCTTTAATATGGGCACTGATCATGCTTACTACCATATGTAGTCCTCTTTCAAAGGCTCATTTAGAGCACAGTTTCTGTTAGTGGTGTTTAGAGCACCGATGTAAGGGGAAGTATTGACCAAGAGGATGGACAATTACAGAAGTTCCTCAGTGATATAGTGTGCGTGTGTAATGGGGCCTTTAAATAGTGTCATGCAGATAGCTCTGTTATTTATCTCACAGACATGTGACCAGAAAAATTCGTCATACATCACTCTACATCCTACCACAGTTGCATTAGAAACAGGGGAGATATTTTTGTCTCATCACGATGAACAGACTTGTGTTACATATTTTAAGGTACACTTATGACTATGATGGATCATTCACAGACACAGTATAATGGGAGTGTAGTGCAGGGTTTATTTGGTTTGGCCTTACACCCGCTTGATAAGGAAACATTAAACTTAGAAGATCTGTGGGAATTACTTTATTGTCCTTTCGGTCTGTTTGTTGACGGCTCCTCACGCCTCCATTTTTCCCCGTGTCCGCGCGATCTTTTGTCTCTCCTCCTCACACCCTGCCTCCATCCTGACAAACAGTCTGCAATCCAACAACAGCTTGAACCACAGCTAGGAGCTTGTTGCTGGTTTTACATCCCCCCCAATCACCCTCAAACACACACACAACTCTGGCATGTAGGCAAAGCGACCACAAACACACACCACTGTGAACAGGAAGTGATGTGGCCATGCAGATTGCGATAACTGCTGCTTAGAGTGTTTGCAGTGACAGCAAAGTGGACTTTGCAGCACCAGCCAAAAATTCTCACTAAGGCTTGACAAACATTGGTAAGATGAGGTTTTTTAAGCTTCATTATCACATTTGTATATGTGATTGTAGGCGCAGAGCTGTGCATCATGTCAGCGTACATTTCAAATCCTTGTATGTTAGTTGAGTATACTTCCTGCTGTGTGTGGAGTTTGGTGGGAGACATTGTATTATTTTAATTTAGCAATGAATGCTTTTAATGAAAAGTAGCATAATTGCAACAGATGATGCTTAAATTAAGAAGTGCTGCTGGCCACTTTATCAGGTACACCTTGCCAGTAGCAGGTTAGGACCCTTTTGCCTTCAGAACTGTCATAATTATTCATAGCATAGATTCGACAAGGTACTGGAAACATTCCTCAGAGATTTCAGCCGTTATTGACATGATAGCATCACACATTTGCTGCAGATTTGCCAGCTGTACATCCATGATGCGAATCTGACGTTTTAAATGATTGTGGGCTCTGTGACATAGGGTGTTATGCAGCTGGAAGCAGCTATCAGTCGATGGGTATACTGTGGTCTTAAAAGAATGGGCATGGTCAGCAGCAATTCTCAGGTAGACTGTAACATTTAAACAATGCTCAACTGGTACTAAGGAACCCAAAATGTGCCAGAAAATTATCCTCCACAGCATGACACCACCAGCAGCAGCCTGAATTATTGATACAAGGTAGGATCGATCCATGCTTTTATGTTGTTTACAATAAATTTTGACCCTACCATCTGATTGTTGCAGTAGAAATGGAGCCTCATCAGACCAGGCAATGCTTTTCTAGTCTTCTATTGCCCAGTTGTGGTGAGACTGTACAAATTGTAGCCTCAGTTTCTTATTTTTGGTGCTCAGTGTTGTCTTCTGCTGCTGTTGTCCATCTGTTTCAAGGTTTGACATGTTATTCAGAGATATTTTTCTGCATGCCTTGGTTGTAACAAGTTTTTTTGGGGGTTACTGTTACTTTCCTATTAGCTCAAATAGTCTGGTCATTTTCCCCATACCAGTGGCTTCAACAAAGACATTTTCTCCCAGAAAACTGCTGCTAACTGGATATTCTCTCTTCTTCAGATCATTCTCTGTATACCATAGAAATGGTTATATAGGAAAATCCCAGTTTCTGAAATATTCAGACTGGCACCAAGTACCATGCCACCTTCAAAGTCATTTAAATCACCTTTCTTCCCCATTCTGATGCTCACTTTGTTCTTCAGTCGGTCTTCTTTCTTTCGTGAGTTGCTTCCGTGTGATTGGCCAATTCAATATTTGTGCTAACGAGCAGTTGAACGAATGTATAAAGTGGCCGGTGAGTGTATGTTGATGGTTTTAGGTGTATTAAAACCGTAACTCCACAAATATTATGCATCTTTGGCTGCTCCCTTCTATTCTCCCCAAGTGGTTGCCACAGCAGATTAATCTGCATTGGTAATTTGGCAGAGGTTTTACGCTGGATGCCCTTCCTGAGAGAGGCTTATGTCCCCACCTGGATCGAACCAGGGACTTTTCGCTTGGAAGGCGAATGTGTAAACCACTCAGCTTAGTATATGTTATTTTTGTTATCATCACAGTGATGTTTGTTCTCTGGTTTGAGCTTAGCTCACACAGAGCTAGCATGCAACACACTACCCTTTGTTTACTGCATCTAAGTCAATATGTAGGCCACCCCTGATTTGGACATTACGAAGCTGTAATACCAGTGTTGTCCACACAGAAGCAGTACATGCACAGTAGAGGGCGTGTGAAGCTTGTGGGAAATGTCTGCTCAGACTCAGCCAGGTGGTATTGTGTATGTGTGTGATGGTGATGATGAGCCATCTTTCTCAGCAGCTTCAATCCAAAACACAGTTTTAGCATTTAAATTCCACAGTTTTCATTGCCCAGCATTGCTTCTCTTAAGTTTGAAATGCAGTTTAGATGGTATACTTGGTATAATCAACTAAATTGTGTGAAGTATGGCATTGTATAAGTATATAAAGAGAAAGAAAATTAAAAGTCGGGGGTCATTGTAAATGTTACTGCAAACTCAGACATGTCAGCTGGTGCTATTGTGACCCTGTTACAGCTGCTCCAGGATGTGAAGCTGACACTGAATTTCAAAATTCACACTCTATGCATGAGTGTGTGTGTGTGAGCAAGTGTTGGCTAAAGCCATGTGGAATGCTGAACAGGTCAAGGCAGGCTGCTGAAGGTGAATTTGTGTGAATGCAGTTGTCTGTACATATTAAGGAGGTACACAGTTTTTGCTAACAATAAAACCTTAGCTACACGATTGTATCTATAATGACGAGTTTATTTAAGATAGGCGGCATGAACATATTTAACCCTTAAGAAAACAAACCATAGGAAATTTCCTTATAAAATGATTTCTCTAATGATTTCTGGGAGTGATCCTGAGTTTATGAACTGATTTCCATGACAGAATCAATCCCTGTTTGCAAGGCAGTGCTGCCTGAGCACCCAAATATCACTAACATCTAATATTAGTTTTCAGTCATGCCCCTTGTGCAGAAACAGCTCCAGATTCTTGATTTTGATATTTTGTAGTGTAGATATTCAAAGCCTTTGTAATTTTACCTTGAGGAAAATTATTCTTAAATTGCTGCAAAATGTCTAGACTCAGTTTCTTGCAGATTGCTGAACCTCTGCCCATCTTTACTTCTGAGAGACTCTGTCTCTCTGTGGTGTTCTTTTTATAACCAATTACATTACTGACCCGTTGATAATTGCCTTAATCAACTGCAGCAATTGTTTGCACCATGTTCCTCTAGCTGTTTCTTTTTAGTACCACTTACTTTTCTAGGCTTGTCATAACTTTTTTTGAGACGTGTCGCTGTCATCAAATTCAAGATAAGCTTTTTTTTTTCAGGAAATTCTAAAATGTCTGCCTTTCAACATTTGATATGTTTTCCATTTTCTTTTGTGAGTAAAATATTGGTTTAGGAAACTTTTAAATCATTATATTGTGTTTTTATTTAAATTTTACACAGCGTCCCAAACTTTTCATAATTGGGGTTGTCTTTGTTCTAAAGCCACTATCTTAGTAGAAGAGATAGTTGTGCTAATACAATAATGCAGTGGTTCTTAAACTGTGGGGAAGGCCCCACTGGCGGGGGATGGACATACATTTTTGTGTGGGGTGGGACACAAGCATTTTTCGACGTCGGAAGTGAGGCGTGCCAAAAAAGTCTGAAGACCAATTTCAGTAATGCAATTTCAGGAAAATCAGGTTTGAATTTTTTCCACAGTTTTTATGATTTTTTCATTTTATACTGTATTTTAATATCCCTTATTCAAGCAGGTCATCTCTTGGAGATTAAGATCTCTTTTTCAAGACCTGTGTGAAATATGTAAATACATATAAATATACAGTTTAAGAGCAGAGGGACACTTAATACCTGTTCACAAATTAAGAAAAGCATCTGCAGGAGCAGTTGCAGATATATAAATATAGCCTTTTAAAATGTCCCAATGAGATATGAGAATGTAACTTCATACATTTTGTAGGCAGGAAAGTATTTAAATCAATTTTTTCCACTTTCAGTATGAATAAGAGGTACTTTATTTAAATTTAAACAAAGAGCAGAGGTAACAAGGCAATCTTTGCAGTAAAGCCTTGTAAATAAATACCATGCAATGCTCTTCTCTTCTGTTAGTTAAAGAGGACCATCCAGCTTTTTCATATAAGATGAAATGGTGAACGAGAAACGACTCACCACTGGTGATGCCCAGAATCAAGAGGCTTTGAGGTGGACAAAGAAAAATGCATTCAGACAATATCCCAACAATCACGACAATGATTTTATAGCAAGTAAATGAGAAATAGGATTTAATTTTCTTTACAAAAAATTCTCATTATCACTCAGAGCCAGAAATAATCAGCTTCAGACATCTTTATATTGCTGGAACTACTCTGTAGCTGGATAGAGCATAAAGGCGGTAGCACACATGACACCCACTTGCAAGTCTGTTCCACATCGGCACTATCGGACATGTCACGGTCTTTTGCAGTAGAGGACTTCTTCTTTCTCACGTGTCCTCTGTTGGGTATGTCCTAGAAAAATGAAGTTAAGGGTCGCTGCAGATTTGGCTGCATGTCGACTTTGCTGTTATCTAACCCTGTCCCTGTTTTGATATCACATTTTCATGTTTTGAGAGGCAACTTTCAGCTACATCTGAAAATCTGCTGTTTTGTGTCTCTGGGAGAAGAGTGCTTGTTCCCACATTATAAATTATTCATACACTGACATTTCACTTTTTCTCAATAGTTTTTTGTTTCTGTGGGAAATCATTTCAGTTTACAAAAGAAGAGCTCAAGTCATGGAAACAGAACCCCTATGTGCCCATGTGCACATATCAGTACTCTGTTCCACACTACGTGAGTGTGTATTATTTGCATGACCCTGCTTATATTTTTGTCACTGATGGAAAAAAAAACTGAGCCGTTACAGTTTTCTAATGAACAAACATGAAAGATTCACAAACTATTATTGATAGCACTAACAGTTTTAACTCTCAAGTTTTTTTTTTACCTCAAACTTCCCGAATCAGTCAAGCTCTAATCTTAAATGGCCTTTTCAGGATAATACACGAGGGTAGTACTGACAACCTGCCATTGTATATTTGTAATATATGAGTTTGAGAAAAGAAACACTTAGCCTTTCTTCCTCTTCTCTTCAAGTGTTTGTGCCCTCTTTTCTCTAGCTTTCTTTTTTAGAGAGAGGACTGAGCCAGACAGAAGTAGGAGGCAAACAGACACCATGTGGACAAAAAGGAGAAAGGGCAAGGACACTCATTTTCTTCTGTCTCCCGCTTTTCTCTTGCCGATGCATTCCCCCTTCTACCTGCTGCAGGAGGGGGCGCGAGAAGTAGTTGATAGGTGTTCAGGCAGTGAAACCACACCTTTCCATCGGCCTTTGCTCAAGGGTGTGAGCCCCGGAGGTGTGTTTGAGAGAAAAGAACGCGAGTAACACAAGACTCTGCATTTTTACTTCAGATTGAACGTTAACATCCACACACATACACACACAAACACTTTCTTTGGAGTATTCTTATTACTGTGGACTGAGAGTTTTCAGCAGACAAGAGGTAGGAAGGAAGGAAGGAAGGGAGGGAGAGAGAAAGAGGCAAAGGGGAGATGAACTCCTTGAGGCTGAAAGAGTTGTCCAACTCAGACTTGTACAGGCGAAGACAGGAGAGACCAGACAGCTATGGAAGTTTGGCTTGGGACAGCGTCAGGTGAGTACACCTTTTGCTGTCAAACCTTCATACTATGATGAGTATATATTTGAGAAATCTTGATATACTTTGCTATATTATATGTTGTATTGCCTGACATCTAAACGTGACCATCTTTAGAGCAACTAAGTGTGATCCAAGCCGCACATTGTGCCCCTTGTGGTCTTGCAGTACATTTAAATAGTTTTAAATGGCCCCACAATGAAACTTTATGTTGCAATATAAACAACGAACAGCGTGCTGGTTCTCCACAGGTTATCTTAAATACTGCTATGTGCATGTTGAATTTGGCCACCTAACAAATGATTAACTTCTTCTATCTAAGTTCCCCATTTTTCAGGTTTTTGTTCATCACTAATAGGTTTATCTTTAGGGTTTAATCGTGGTTGGCAAATATTGAACTTTCATGTGAGGCCTTTTGGCCTTTGGACTGTCATTGTTATCATTAGCTGTTTATCAGCTTTCCTGTCAGCTCTGTCTTGTAATCTCTTGTAATAATATAACAATTTGGAGAAGGTTTGCTAGTGTTGCTACAGAAACTTTTCATTTCCAAAGACAGTCTTTGAAGGAAAGTACCTACCAATGTATTGTTTATTGACATAGCTGGTTAAGGTGATATTTTCTGTGGTATTTAAACAGTAAATATTGTAGCTTATGGTTGACTACCTCTGAGTTGTGTGAGCAGCAGTAATAGATGTGTACAACATGTGCAGACTTTTGCAATATGATTTCACAATATGATAACATCAGTTGTAGAGGGTTTTTTTTAATGTATCAACCACCTCTCTCTCTCCTTGTGTGTGTAACCTCTGCGTGTGTGTGTGTGATGCTAAGTCGTATGAGGAATTTAGCAATGTGAGGAATGTGAACAGAAAGAGGGAGCTCCCTCTTCAGAAGTGTCCTGAGTCAAAGCACAAACATATCATTTCTCACTGTATAACCTCATCCTCTGCAAAATAGTTTGTACAGCAGGCAGTGTAACATAATGATCTCTTATGGCCACATTGGCTATAATCATCAGCACAGTATATTTACACAACTAAATTAAGGTTAAATTTTTTCACAAGGAGATTAAGTCTGTCTGTCACTGTGTTTAACAAGTAAAAGTAAAAGTAGTTTCCTCAGAAAAATGGCTCACAAGAATGCATGCACATAAATTTACACATTAATTTTTATGGAAAATTTCTGCCTAGGGGTTAATTTGAATGAGCACAGAGATTGTGTCTGTATATCTATAATAATAACATAACATCAGTAAATTTTAATTAAGGATCTGGCAGTACCAGAAATTTAGTCATTTGTACCAGTAGAATTACATGATTCTAGATAGCAAATTCAATACCACAGTTCAAAGAATAATAAAACAAGATTGTCCCATGTACTTAAACATAAACTTCTTTACTAAAAAATCATAAGATTACAAAAAATATTTTTTCTGTAAAGAAAAGAAAAGCAGTACAGTTAAGAATACACTACTGATTTATGTGCTAGTGGTAATAATTTTGCATAGATGCCACAAGGATTCCTATGAAGTGTTCATTTTCATGTTTTTTTGAGCTTTTTCTTTATCACTTCAAGCTTTTTGAAAGGAACACTAACATATAAATGTTGTTACTACCAGGTGTAACATTAATTGCATTACAATACCTTAAGCATTTATACAATGATAGCCACTGCATGCATTTTATTGTGTGGAACATAGCTGAGTTCACAGCCGCACAGCTGTGGCACCAGGTATTTCAGGATAACATAAGAAGGATAATACTTTTGATGTCATTAGTATGAAACTTAAATTCTTTAAACAGATCTGGATGCCGGTTTCTTTTAGTTGTTTCACTAAAGCCTAGTATTTCCTCCCTTAGACTGTAAAGCACAACAGCATTATTTGCTTTTGCGAATAAATCATCGCTCCTTAGTTATTTGCCTTCAAGGCAAAGTACTCCCTGTACCCTGACTGCCTTTCTTATTAACAAGCCTGAGTGGAGGTATCCCAGCAGTTGTATTAGTTGTTCAGTACTGATACTTCAAAGAAACAGAAGCATCATTGCGTTTTAAGAATTTTTTATATCAAAAGGTATTGTAAGTATCAGTTCTGGTGGCATCCCTAATTTTAATACTGGATTAAACAACAGATAGAGCAGGAACAAAGTTAACAAGGGAGCAAGGAAAGAACAACACAGTGCAAATAGGTTTAGAAGACTGACAAAGTTTAGTTTAAAAGTGAAATTTTAGGACAGTCACACAGTTTTGGTAAGAAAGATCATATGCATTAGTGTACTCGAGTAGCTTTGTCCCGGTCTGTTGCTGTACTTACAGTGAAGTGGCAAAGAACTTGATCTTTAATGAATTTTTCTGTTTGCCTAAAAGTACTGCAGGTGGGCTGCAAGAAGTCGTTAACAATCAGTATATCCAATAATCATAATTTTCAGCTTTGTAACTTTTAAGAAAATGGTATTCAACGCATGTTTTTCAAAAGGAAATAAAACTAAACTAAAATGCCATGGAATTTTTAAAAAGTACAACATATTATTCATTTTCTGGTCTATTTATGATGCTGAACTCATCTTATATCTTATCAGTAGCAGGAAAGAAATACAGTGGCTCTGGAATAAAGTTAATGGGGACTCAGACCCAACAAGGAGATTGTCAGAAGATCAAAGAAGAAGGAAATTCCCTTTAAACTGATTAAAGATTTGGCTGGGTGCAGAAGATTTTTTTAGCTTTCAGAATTGACCATTAATTTTGGGAATGGCTGTCCTCAGTGAAATAGTCTTTTTTTGTGTGTGTGGTCGGTTACTTTTATCACTAGCCTATGCGGGCATGACTGCCATGAGACTTAATTAATAATAATAATAATGATAGATAGACAGACAGACAGACAGACAGACAACTTTATTAATCCCAAGGTGGGGAAATTCAAATTGCCGATACGCCTTATAGATTGAATGCACACGTGCGTGCGTGCGTGCGTGCGCGCGCGCGCGCACACACACACACACACACACACACACACACACACACCATTCCATGCAGTGAGGGAGGTTGGCGAGCAACCATTTCAGGCACCAGGGAGCAATGTGGGGGCGTTCGGTGCTTTGCTTGGCAATGCTCAGGAGATGACATCTTTTTATTAGATAGATAGATAGATAGATAGATAGATAGATAGATAGATAGATAACTTTAGTAACTCAGCACATGTGACATGTTACTCTGTTACGTTTATTTGTTGTATGGGACTAGACCTTTAAAAATGGAGATCAAAAAGGCCCTCAGGACAAAATGTTCAAAACAAAGGAAATGTTATTCATGAATTATGTTTGCACAGTGACTGATTCAGTATGTCACTCAGTTTTATATGTTTGTGTGTGTGTGTATGCTTGTGTTGGTGTGCATACACTTGAATCTTTGCCAAATAAAAATAGGTTGTGCACAAGGAGCCCTCATGCCTGTGTTGCCATGGCTGCTGTTGAAACAGCGAGTGTCTCTCTCTCTCTTTCTCTGTGTGTGTGTGTGTGTGTGTGTGTGTATGTATGTTCTCTGAGACTTCTTCTCTTGAACCATCTGAGAGGAATCAGGGTTGTTGCTTCTACAAATTTAAAAATGCACCTACAGAAAGAGATCCATTAAACCCACAGTAAAATAAATGCTTGGGTTATGAGCTTTTGCATATATGCTCTCAAACTCTGCAGATAATATTCTGGGTTGCCTTGTTAACTTGGAAATAGGGACCTTGTTTTTTTTTTTTGCCAATATGTTTATTGTCTTTTTCAAATTTTTTTCCACAAACACATCACATATATACATTACACATTACACACAAACTGCATACCCTTGCATCATTTTTCAATTTGAATAAACGTAATTAAATTGGATTAATTAACAAATTAAGAAGGAAAATAATTTTAAAAAATAATAATAAAAAATAAAAATAAATTTAAAAAATTAAAAATAAATAAATACAATTAAAAAAATAAAAATTAAAAAAAGGGGGGGAAGAAAGAAAGAAAGAAAACAGGGGCTATATTTTACAGCATTTGCAAATCCTTTCAAAAAAATCTATCACTTTCATTTGTCATGATATTCATATATGGTTCCCAGAGTTTATCAAAGTCTTTTCATTTGTCCTTGGCAATGTATGT
>VUQH01001652.1:0-18445 GCA_015106775.1 Etroplus canarensis
CTGTTAACATAGGGCTTCCTTTTGGCACAGTACAGTTTTAACTGGCATTTGTGGATGTAACTACGTATTGTGGTACTTGACAAAGGTTTGCCAAAGTAGTCCTGAGCCCATGTGGTGATATCGCTTATAGATGAATGACGATTCTTGATGCAGTGCCGCCTGAGGGATCGGAGATCACGGTTGTTCAGCTTAGGCTTGCGCCCTTGTCCTTTACGCACTGAAATTCCTCCAGATTCCTTGAATCTTTTAATTATGTTACGCACTGTTGAAGGTGAAATATCCAAATCTCTTCCTATCTTTCTTTGAGGAACATTGTTTTTAAACATTTCAATAATTTTCTCACATATTTGTTGGCAAACTGGAGATCCTCGGCCCATCTTTGCTCCTAAAAGACTAGACCTTTCTTGGATGCTGCTTTTGTACCAAATCATAATTACAATCACCTGTTGACATCACCTCTTTCAAATCACATCACTATTTAACCAATTTACCTGATAACTAGCCCTAAATTGCCCCTGTCCCAACCGTTTTTGGAATGTGTTGCAGGTCTGAGTGACAGGAAAGGATGTGTATTTTCAAATGAAATGAAGCTGACCAGACAAAACATGTAATATTTTGTGTTCATATTGTCTGCAATGAAATACAAGTCAAAGTAAATTTAGAAATCACTACTTTCTTTTTTTATTTGCGTTTTCCATACTGCCCCAACTTTTTCTGATTTGGGGTTGTACATATAACATGTACTGAAGTCCATTATTTAGCTTTCTTGATATAACGCCATCTGTAGGCTTAAAATAAGATTCCACCCATTTTCACTATGCAAAATGGCCTAGTAATATCACATTAGTACAGTTTTTTTGTACAAACAAATACTGCAAATTAGTGCCCGTCTCAGTCCTTGTCACTTGGACATGAGGAAAACACATCAGTTCTGTGAAATTATTGTAGCTCAGTTTAGTTCGAGCATCATTAAGAGTGATTTTAAATTACCAGAGCCACTAGAGAGTTTCATTTAACTGTTACCTGCACTATGATAAGAAATTGCTGTCTGAATTTAATATTTTGCCTCATCAAATATACAACTGAAAAATGAAATTGAAATGTGTATTTTTTCTGCTGCAACATGATTTGAAACAAAAAAAATTAGTTTTGCTCTAACCATCAATCATGGTTGACATGGGTGAAATTAGTGAGCTGGACCCTAATTTACAAAGGAAATGTACTGTGTGGAACTACTTGGTGATTTCAGGTGCCATTTTTACCATACTCTTTTGGGATAATATTTAGAGTTGCACAAATCTTACTAACAGAGTAGATATCCAGAGAGGGCTAAAATGATAATAGCATTCCTCTAGAGTATTTGTCAGAAATGTTACTGCTCATGATAAGTCAGTATTAAGGAGTTATCGAGCAATTTTATGGCTTATAAGCCATCATAAACATAGAAAATGGAGTGATTTCTCTGACTGCCCTTCCCAAGGTCATCTGGTCATCCCAGTCCCCATAGCTTTTCTCCCCATCTGACCAGCGGGGAAATCGAAAGTCCTGTTCAGCAAGAACAAAAAAATGTCAATTTCCCTGTTGATTCAATTAGGGAAAGGGAGTGTGTGAGATAAAGCTAGTGTTATTTATCATGGCTAAGGTAACACTCAATATTGAGCTATGTTAATTAGAACTCTGTTGCTAAAACCAATGTCTGTGGGAAGCAGTGCTTCCACAAATAGTTCCTACCTACCAAGATCAATTGATCTGAAGGCAGCTGTACTCTGGGTTCTTAGGAGAGCATGGCTGGTGGGAATAAATTCCCAATAAAGTAACAGCTTGATTATTATCAGCTGTAAAAGAATTATTTTAGCTGCAAAGATGGAGGTATTAACTGTAAACTTTAAAAATCACAGATAAATTCTCAAGGCACCTGAATACAAGTTGTGCATTTTTTCAGTTTGCGTTTACTATAATATCTACAAGCTTTCAAGGAAAAAGTAATCTGTGGGTACTGACCAATCACTCCTCTGCAAAATGAGTCAGAGCTTGCCCTTTTGATAAATGGGGCCCATGATTCTACAGCAATGCCTGGGCCTGATTATTTTATGTCACTGTAATATAATTTTCTTGGTAGGTGACGTGCTGACATACATCACCCGTCTGTATTTCTTCACAGTAATAGTGGGGACATTGATACAGCTTATTGTAATAAAGAGACAAAATGCTGCAGGAAACTCATTCAACTGCGGATTGATTAGCCTTTGTTTGTGTAAGTAAACATGGACATTTAAATTTAAAGAACATGCGTCGAACACCGAAGTAAGAAAAAAAGAGCTCAGATAAGCGATGCTTCTCAGTTGTAATAACTGAACCACAAAGCTCCCATGCCCATAATATTTGTCTTTTTTCCCAACTTTTTCATAAGGTTCATTTTCCTTAATCATGCCTCTCTTTTGTATTTACCCACTGCTTACTAGGTTTAACTTCCTTTTAGAGCCAGCCTCAAGTGGCCACTAGAGAAACTGCAGTTCTTGACACTTTTGCGTTGGCTTTGTTTTTCAGTTCGAGGTTGAATATTTAAACTTTGCCCTACTGCAGATTAAAAATGAGATACTCAAGTAAAAACCAATATATGTAGAAATAAAAATAACAAACAAACAAAAACAAAATTGTCCGTCACAGGCAGGATATCAAATTAGTTTTTAAAAAACTCAGAGGGGCTACAGTGATCAGGAAGAAACAGATACGGGCATGCAGCAGGAAAACATGACTGCACGCAGTAGCAGCTTGGCAACATAATCTATCTGGCAAAGACTCTGAAAGCAATATATCCACTGGGACTAATGAGACACAACTGGAATACAGGTGAATGTGTCAGTTGACCTCTAAAGGAGAGGAAAAATATCTAAATGCAAATAGAGGGTAAATAAAAACAGGTTAGAGTATGGAAAATCCTAAAATTTGCACATTTGAAGGACTTAGAAAAACGCAGAAGACACTGAAAGGAGACAAAGCACAAGGTTTCCTTTAGTGTTGGTGCCTTGATACAGATACACAGGCATGGTAATAGTGGACATGAAGTGCAAACAGTTTCGACTGAAAAAATGACAACATCTGCAAATTACAAGAAAGTCAGTCAGGAGTCTCTTTTGGGATCTTTTTGCATCTCTTTTTTCATTCAATGTTTTCTTTCTTTTTCACTCATGGTTTGGTTATGTTTAAGCAATGAAACAGCTTTGTATTGTATAAATGACAGCAAAGCTCATGGCTATCAGCACAGCAGCCCCACCTAAGGGGGGGGGGGTGTTAAAAGATTAAAAAGATTTTAAAAACGTGACATTGGAAATTAGCATAATGCATCTACTTGAATAGTACCCAGAGCATTCAAATGTAATGGCAAGAGGTCCTGACCAAGCATCTATATGTGATGAGGTGGGAATGAGAGCTGGCTTGATGGACAGGCTCTTGTATAAGATGAGAAGTAGATATGGGTGCCGACTGGCCTCAGGCTTGGGTTCGGAAGTAGATAGAAGGAAAAACCCGTTTAGGCTCAGAGAGAGTTACTGGTGAAAGTCACAGGATCTGCTATAAACTGAGACTCATGGTCAGACTCAGAGACACCAGAATAGACTGGATATGAGGCAAGGGAAGTCTCTGACAGAGAGGCAGAGCCAGGCTTAGACAGTGACTGATAGAGACCGCTTTGGGCTCCAACACAGACACAGTGAACTTTAATAGTATGAAGACAGATATAGCTGAGCTTTTTGGCATTATAAAGAACTAAATAAAAATAATGATTTTATTGGGTAAAGGTCCGCCCATGAGTCTGTAATATCTATAAAGGTGCAGTTGTTGTAATAACTTTGAAAAATATTTTAGGTGTGATTCCATGTTTACATAAACTGAAAATTAAGCATACAGCCTGTCATGTGTCTTTATGGAGGCTCCTTTATAAATGTTGACTACTGCAGTCTCCATGATTACTATGTTTTTTGCACTCTCAATCTCGTTCTCATTTTATTATGTGCTGCCTTGGTTTATGTTTGGCCCTTTGGGTTCTTCTGTACTTTTTTTATTTATCAAAACAATTTCAACTGACATGTTGCCTCTATTTTAACCAAGACAGGATAGCCTCAGGTACAGCCAGACAAATGCATCCAACTATGTTCAAAACAAGCTTACATCAACCTGATAGCTGCCCATGTGGGTTCTGTCTTAGAGAAAAAAAATGAAAAAAGTGATTGATACTCAAATAATATTTTCAGCATTCTGGCTAATCTTGTTGCAAACATAAATAACTGTATATTTTGTAATTGCCTTGTTTTAACACTGTAGATGATTGAATTGTTCCTCTTTGTATTATTACTGTATACAACATGCGCTGACATGTTCCAAACATTAATAACAAATGGTTGTAATTAAAAAGTTGGAGCCTTGCATAGAACCCTGACATGGCTCACATGCATGTAATGGTTTTTCTGAATAATTAATCTGGTGGGTTGCACTCCCCAGAATAATAAATATTAACAGTCATCTGAAGTTGCTGTTAGGGACCAGTAGTATCTGCAGCAAAGCTGAATAATTACACAACTTTTGAAATGCCTGCAGAATCAACCAAGCGTTAGCATTTCCCCATCTGCATGTTCAGTATACATCCATTACCAATGACACACACATATACATAAACAGTAGTTAATTCTGGAACCAACTGAGTGATCCGTCTTGACTTTGTGTTGTGGGAAAATGGAGTTTTGTGTTCTTCAGGCAGAAGTGCTCACTCACTGCTGCCCCCATGTCTCCCCAGGCTCAGTTTCTATCCACTGCCACAAAAACACATCAATCAACTCTCATGGCCTGACACTTGGATGGACATGGAATATTGATATGGCTTTTACGATGTGAAGCATGAATATGATCTCTGGCACCTCTCAGCCTTCCTTTGCAGCTGTTTTACATATAGCCACTGAAATATTGGTAGATGTACACGAAGGGTATTGATTTAAAGGCAACTTATAGTTTGGGCAATGAAACACAGGAAGGTTCGTTTCAAGTTAAGCACAGTTGGAGTGTATTCAAGACACAGGGAGTCTCCAAAATAAAAGTTGTAATGCTAAGTGTAAATAACTCAGATGTGTATATTTGTCATTGGAGCAAATATTTGCTTTTCACAGTTTTTTCATTCTTGTTAACCTTGTAATGACTGGACAGGGAAGGCTGTTTCCAGCAGTGCTATTTGAAGTATGGTTAATGTGTATGTATTTACTATGCTATATACTATATAAATGTGTTTCACAGTTCCACAATTAACTGCAAATGGAAGCTTTTCAGTGCAAACATCTCGTCATTACCTGCTGTATGTACTTCAAGCACACCGGTCGTCTACACAATTGGAAAAAAAGCCTCGTCATCATAAATAACCCCATTTCTCTTTTTGACCGTCATCTTTTTTCACCTGGCAATGCTCATGCTCTCTGCAGCTCTCTGCGCATGGAGATTTACTGCTTTATATATCATTTAAGAAACCATTTACATCAGCTCCCCTTATGTTCAGACAGAGGTTGAATGGTTTTGTGGATTTATTTCTCCAAATATATGCAGGAGGAAAGAAGCTCTTATGACACATTCTATGAATGTGTGTGAAAATTTGCCAAGGGAGCCTTATGTTTGGGTCAATCAATCAGTATGTTGGTGTTGCTGGACTGAAGAATTCAGATGGATTTACAAACAACAATGTGCCAAAAATGGAATATATATTTTGCTGCATTAGTTTTAAAAGACATGATCCAAATGCAGTAGATATTGTCAATCCCCTATACTAGTTATTTAATATTAATAAAACACTTAGCAATGAAATGTGGTGTATGCAAACACACAAAATCTCATACAAATGAACACTGTCATGAATTGTAGAATGGCTACTGCTTGTCTCACAGTGCACTCAAAATGATGCAGAATGTAGAATATTTCCTCCTTTGCCTGACAGCTAAAATGGATCGTGTCCAAAAATGTGGTTTCTTCCACCTCCCTAAGCAGTGAATGAGGGAGGTTTGCAAAGTTCAAACAATGTGCTTCTGGTGATAGCACAGCAGTCAAAAAGACAAAAATGTGATAGATTTTGTACATAAAGAAATCCATCATATCTCTCAGAAGGGCGAGAAGATTTTGCTCTGTCTTTTTTAGGCAATCAAGTCACCTTTTCTAGACATCTAGTTGCAGTTATTTTTGTAAACTCTTAATCTGTCTCAAACTCGTCTGGGTCTCTGTTAAGGGTATTTCCTTTGTAAGTGGCAGTGTAGACTAAAAAAATAGATTTCCCAATGTTTTTAGAGTTCTCTATTGAAATAAGAATATTTTTTAAATATAAAGTGAATAGTACTGTAGCTTTAGTATCTGACTACAACACAGTCTCCTGTGTTTGATATAAAACAGGGCTCATCTTTTCAGGGTTATGGTGGTCTATGGCCTATTCCAGCCTGCACTAACTGAGAGAACAATAAAAATGACATTTTAAAAAATATTTAGATAAATTATTATCATATCTTCTGAAAAAACAAAAACCACAAAAAAAACCCAAAAATTAAAAATAATGTGCATATTATCACTGGAAAAAGTATTAGCCTAACTGAATTTTTTAAATGTAGCACTGAGATTTGCTGGCTTGTAAAAAAGGATCAAAAATCACTTGAAATACCTCTCAAAACATTCACACATTGCAGCTGTTGAGTTGGTCTAAAAGAATAAGAACTGGTCAACACTAGTTAGGGGTTGTTCGTGGTCTATATCTGCTGAAAAGTGCATGGCCTTGCCTTGTGACATCAAGTTCTTTGCTTCTGATTGGTGTGGATCTGATTAGGAAAATTGACATGAGATTTAATGTGACACATCTACTGATTTGAGTGTGTATTACAAGCTTACCATGTAGTGTATTGTGTTGAACCAAGCACAGTAAATAAGGAAATTTTCTGCTGTTGGGCAATCATGGCTGGTAAAGTGAAACAATCTGTGTCCTCACTTGATCTGAAAAGGGGGGGGGGGTGATACTAAGGAATGAAAGATGAAGGGAGATGAATGCAGAGACAGAAATGGCCTGCACAACTGTTGGTGGTCACAGTCCAGTGCACACATCCCCCTGGTTTCCTTTAGGCTTGACCTGTGTATGAGCTCTGTCTATCGCTCACAGTATGAATATCCCTAGACAAACACACCAACAACACATTCAGTCACAAGTGCACACAAATCTGCCTGTCCTGCAAATGCAGACAGGTGTGCAAGCACAGTCAACAAGATTTTAACACAGCGCTTTCATGCACACATGCACACAGTTACACACATGCAAGGCTGCCACCTGGGAGGCAGATTTGACAGACACATCCAGTAAGTTAGTTGTGGCGCAGGTGCTTCCTGCAGCTAAAGCTGTAAAAATCCTTGCATGTCCCCACATAATCTTCTCTTTCTCTTTCTCTGACCAGTCAGACCAGTGTGTTTATATTGACAGGGTTTGGTTTTAACCACATCAACGTGTAATCTTGTCAGTATGGTTTTTTTGCTGTTATCCTATAGCAAAAAATTAAAAATTAAAAAAACGCTTGCTATCTATACAAGTAGATTTGGACATCAGAGAGAATACATGAGATGATGTGTGGGTTGTACCTTTGTCACAGGGGGAATTCATTACAAAGATTTTCCTGCAGAATTTATTAGTGTAACAATCCCTGGAATTAAGTCAGGTTTTTGTAGGACACAGAATTTTAGAGAGCGTAAATATGAAACAGTACCTTCATATGCAGATATCTAGATTGCAGTGTGGCACAAGGTAATAACGTTTTTCTTATTATCTTCAACAAATTGAGTTAATCTAAAGCTTTCTTGCTTTAAACATATGACTTGCTTGGCCAGGTGTCTGTATGAGGGTCACAAAAAGGTCTAATATCTAACATTACGCTAAATGTGAAAAATAAATATCTCCATATACAGAAGAGCGATTCTCGCCCTGTAGCACTGCACATTATTGCTGATGTGTTACCAGTTGCAGTGCAAGACAGATTGGCCTAGCAAGACAATGTCTCACCACATGATCAATATCTATCTCTGTCTCCCCGTAAAATGAAAAAAAGACAATCTTCTGCTAATGTATCTCCTTTATTACTCGTATTTATCACCAAGTGAGATGAGAAAGAAAAGGAGGGCGGGTGGCAACAGCCTGGCGTGTTGAATATGAACACAGTGAGTCACACATAACAGCCTGTCAGCTACAAACAGGGCAACTGAGCTATCTCCCACCATATGTGGAAGTGTGGTTCTCTATGAATATGATAAAACAGACCAGATTTTCATCCTCAGCCGTGTATCTGCATTGTGATTCCTGCTTCAGGAGTTTCATGTTCCCCCACAGCCTTTCTTGACTGCTGCTTTAATTTTTGATGAATCTTGTAATAGCTCGAGCAGAATATATTGAGAAAGTGGCCTTTGTGTGAAGGGCGACAGGCATGTTGGAAGGAGGGCGCCGCACCATATGTTCCAAAGTGGAGATCAAATTGGCTTTGTCTTAAACGGAGAGAAATGTGCTGGAGTCCTAGAGGGAAGAAGAAGGGAAAAAAGAGGAGGGGAAACCCTCCCCCTCATTTCCTCATCACCTCCAACAAAGCAAGGTATTAAAGAAACACCTGTGGTTTGAGTGATGAGAAATTCAGAGCTTTCCTCCTCTTCCTCTCACCATAGACCCCCTCATCCCCCGAACTCCCTACTCTCCCACTGCTGCTGCATCCCTTGCTGGCCTGGGGCATAATCTCTTCCCTAGACAAAAAATGAAAAGAAGAGATGCTGACATGTAATAAAGCAGGACTGATTCTGTTTGGGGCTGAGGCTGGCCACGGCTGCTGCTGGAGCCTGGCTTGTTTCCTGCTTCTGGGTTGCAGAATGGAAGGAGAGCTGCTGGATGTTTCAACCGCAGAAAGATGAGATTGCATGCTAACAGATGCCTGCTAATGAAGTGTTGACAGGCTGGGTGAAGGGCCATGCAAAGCTACTGTATGAAAAATGACTGAAAGAGGATGGAAAAATGGAGGGTTAAAGAACGGATGGAGGTAAAGAGTGTGTGCATTTGTGCAAGTCTATCTTAAGCTTCTGTTCTTCACCCTTAGAACTTGCACTGTACTCCATCACCAGGGGAACTGATGGCTTTTAGCAAGCTACCCTGAGGTGGAAAAGACTGCTCAGCCTTCCTCTTTCTTCCTCTCTCCTCTTTTGATCTTTCTCCTTCGAAGCATTTTGTTCTTCTTTAGTACCCCAATGACACTTTTTTCAAGGCAGTTTTAAATTGAAAAAAATTTATTTCCTCCCTGCACTTATACTGCTGCTGCTGCTGCTGTGGATATAAACCTTTCCTATCCAGAGCAGTCAGTGCCGTCATTGAAACATATTACCTCTGTTTCCTGCCCTCCTTGGATAGGATGTGTTGAATTTTCAAGGCTGCAAATGAACAGCAGGGATCATTTCACGTTGGCATTTAGAAAAAAGAAAAAAAAACGTATCAGCTTTGTTTACCATTTCTATTGTTTCCTGCAGTGAGCAGATCTGAGCTAGATGGCAAACATCAGAGACAAACCTGGTGGGTGATGAAACACAAGGACACATACAATGGGAAGGTGAGGAGCCATGGCATTACGAGGTCTAGTGAGCTGTCTAAAAAAATGTGAGAGAGAGATTGTTTTCTTTTTTAATGAGACAGGGTGGATCTGCTGAAGTGGGGTTGTTGGTAGGAGATGCAGCACTAGGACTTGAAAGGGAGAGAGGGCACACTATTAGTACCCTGAACCTGCACATTTGACAAAGAGCAGCCACATTTGAACTCTTTCTTCCACCTACTCACCTAGATTGCTCAGACTCTAGTCTTACATACAAACATCATCCACCATAAGGCCAATTCTAACACTGTCTCCCTCTGTTTCCTTTGTTCTTCAGAAATGAGCACCTAAGATCTGCTGCCTCCTCCTTTGTTAGTGAACAAATGTACCAAGAAACAGCCATTTCTGTGAGCAGGCATTGCCTCCTACTGCTCCAGATTACAGCTCATTAGTAGTAGCGGCAGAGAGACAGCCCACACCATGACTCCCCTCTGATTCCCACATTGTTTCCTATGATACAGAAGCGGCACACCACAGTGACAAAAATCGTGGAGGTTGTGAGGCTTATGGAGTTGGATGGAAGACAAAGACAACAGCCAGGCACTTCACAGTTTGTCAGCTCCTGATGTGAAGAAGTCATTTGAGGGAGTGGAATGGTACAGCGTAGAAAATATAAGTGTGGGAATTTATTACATGAATGACAAAGTGACCTTCTGGTCAGGCGAGGAAAATATTCAAAGTTATGAAGAGGTGCTGGGGGTCATGTACATGGTCAGGAGTTGAATAGGCTACACATTGTCGCCTGCTTTGGCAGCTTGGTTCTTGTGCATCTGTTTCAGTCTGTCTTTTGTCTTTTGTTTGCAAGAATAAAACACGTTAAGAGCGCTTCTTTCAAACTGTCAGCTGTGCCAGGCAGTCCATGGTAACTGCCATTGAAGGCCTTTGTGTTTTTGCACATTCACAATCATTATCTGTTTTTCGCTTCCTTCCTGCTTCACAAAACTGGTGGAACTTGAGCACATCCCTTGAATGTTGCAGTCTCCTCACTATCCTTGGAAAAGTTTTGGCAAAGTTGCAAAAAGGAAACAGATGCCAGATGTGCATGCCGTATGTTGAGTGTCTTAAATGAAGCCCTTTTCACAGTTTTTGTTTTGCTGTTTCTTGATTGAAATAAATAAATAAATATGCAAAAAGCCTTGCAAATGTTCCCATCAATTAGGTCACAATAATTAACTAGAAAGGAACTTAAAAATAGGAAATAGAAAATGATGGTTTTTATTAGTTCAGTATTAATTCAGTTCACCCTTTTATATTACAGAAATGCTCCAAATTGCTAGTGAATCATTTCTAACACTGGTTTGTTTTATGCTGTAGAACAGTAAGATACAAAACAAGATTATGAAGAGTTAGAATCCACAACTCAGATTTCACTTTACTTCTACTGCTTGTCCTCAAAGGAGTAGGCCTGAGCTATGCACAGTTGGATGATTTACATCCCCTCTATCCACTATGGCCCCTTCAGAATGAATAAGCCAGGATGATAACAGTCTTGTAGGCAGTGGGGAATAATGAAAAAAACCCAAACAAAACAAAACAAAAAAAAAAAACCACCCACAAACACAACTCTGAGCAATGCTATAGTACTGTACAGTGCCGCCTGAAGTGCCTTTCGCTCTACTACACATATCCCAAAATGACCTCTGACCCTATAGTCATTCAGCCAGAGGAATCTCAGACGGACCCTCCACCAAAATCTGGTGCATAAAGCATTACTAAGATGCCAAGATTCATTGTCTTCAGGCATCAAACCCAACGAAGCATTAATTACATTATATGGTCTGCCTTGTTTGTACGTTTGGCTGCCTTTCAAATGGATCGCAGGCTGCTTTCTTTATAACATATACTGTAGTATTGTGTCTTCTGTATCCCCAGTAAGTACAAATTTTGATCATATGTGAATTTCCATATAAGTACAGAAAGGGAACGATAATATACATTTTATACATTCTGGTGGTAAAAAGCACAAATAAATCTTCAGAATGTGTGACTTCAATTTCTGTGTGCATCCACACAGAGCCAGGGATATGAAATATGCTGCTTGTGTCTCTGCTCTGTGAGTCACATTCATCTGTTAAAGGATGAATTATTTTTTTCGACTTCCTGTCTTTTGTTTGGCTCTCCACTCGGGATAAGCTGACCACTATTTCAGCACAGAACCACAGCTCAGTTGACCCTGAAACAGCAAGCTTCACCTCAATGTGGCTTTGAGGTCAACCCATTTTCAATCTGAGCTCTACAGCCTGCCTAATACTGCGCTCATGAACCAAAACAATTCCACTTAATTCGTTTCTTTTATAGTTGAAAATCTTGTGCAGCTACAGTTGGTGCAAGGTCGGATAATAAAAATCAGAACAGAAGACCTTCAACAAGATCGAGGCAACCTTAGTCAAGAAGCTTTCAATGGCAGGCATTTACTCTACCAATTTTTTTGACTGGTAATCCTGTTTGAAAATGTATCTACTATATAGCTGTTCTGAGCTTGCCTCTGTTTCCACTCCTACCCTGTTCCCATCCGTGATGCCCTGCAGCCTGCACTATGTGCCAGCATGCCGGGGAGACTCACTCGGTCACAATCTCGACATCTCCCATCTAAACAATGCTGTCGTCATTTGTCAAACTCCCCTATCTGTCTCTCCTCCTTGCATCTTAGGGAGGAGCAGAGTGGGACTGATGCTTAGGTGTGATAGGTCCCTGTCAAGGCCCATGCATTTGGGCGTGCATATATCCACGTACGCAACTTGTGTGGTTGATGGAGATGGATGCCCTGTGCATCTGAGCATTCAGGGAGAGTGAGTATGTGTGACAGACAGTCAATCAGCCCGTGATGAGAGGTAATCGCACAGTGGACAGATCAATTAGTTATTTTCTCAGGAGACAAACGGAAGAAAAACACCACTGTTCTCCAGGTAAGTGATTTGCATTTCACCGCTCTTTCATCTCTCTCATCCTTCTTGTATATTTATCTTTCTGTTTTCTGCTAACTCCCCCATTCCCCCTTCCGTGTGTCTCCTTCACTCCCTCTCCACTTTGAATTTGGCTGTTTGGATGTTTATCTCTGCTCATTTCTCCTCCTGCCCCTCTCATAGGGAGGGAGGTGGAGATCCAGCCGATCAAGGCTGAGTAATGGTATATGAGCACAGCCTGTGAGCGATGAGAGCTCTGCTTGGCTGGATCATTTATATTGGGCCTTGCAGAGAACAAACATATGTATCTCAAAGCCATCAGAGACACTCCAAGGCTGGTTGGAGTATGATTACACACATACACACAACTAAACTGTAAGCACACTTTTGAACATGCTACATATTAAGTGCAAGCTTTGACCTTCTGAGGAGCATAACTCTACTTTTCTCCTGTTTCACTTTTTGTTGAGGACAAGCTAACAACATATGACCTTACATGGTGAAATCTCATCCATTTCAAAGGCTCGATTTTCTTATGTTGTCCTGTTTTTTGCAGCCCATTCAGCCTGTGTCTGCTCACATCAGCAGCTTCAATTGGTGGATATAGGGTTGCTGCATGTAGGTCATGTCTTGTTTGTTTGCTGTGTTTACTAGCTGTAGCAGCGGACATTCCCTGAGGTTGCAGAAATGTGGTACAATCTTAGATCTTACTGGAGATCACTCTGTCCTTCATACCCACTTAGAGTCAGATTCAGTCAGTCCTTGTCAGAGTAATTTTGCACAGCACTATTTACAAGAATACTATCATGCTGAGTATCACAAAAATAATTTTTTTGTTTAGAAAGTCACGCAACTACTGTTGCTCTTCTCCATTTCTGTTGTTCACTGATACATACATACATATTCACAAACAATGAAAAGTGTGCAAGCTCATTTCACAGTTAAATACCACACATCAGTCTATATCCTCTTGCATCAGCTGGCATTGCTCAGACATCTTCAGTCCTTCGGGGCTGGTCCAGCATGCTCCATTCCTGTTTCCAGTGCTTCTTCTTCTTCTGTGTGTTGACAGGACCACCTGGTGCTGCTTGTGGTTGCCAGATTTTGGATTATCCTGCATAACAATGGGGTAAAGGACTGTTTGGATCAGCTCCATTCTTGAGCTGCCAGGGACTGCTCTGCCTCTTGCTCTTCAGTGACAGTGGCTGTGACTGTCCTCCCTACTGTGCACACATGGATGCATGGCCACTCTGGGATGATTATCCCCCCACCACCACCACCACCACCACCACCACCACTGACCCGAAGAGAAGTCGGTAAAGGCTTTGTGTACATATAAAATACATGCACTAACATTGATAAGCTCACACACACAATGCCATTTGCAAACTTGACAAGAGTACTGGCAAAAAACATGATTTTAAGTGATAGCAAAATAGAACAAATCTGGCAATAAAAACTGTCAGTAGAGAATAAAAGCCTAATTTCACTATGGTTTTGTCTGAATGAGTGTATGCAAATGTATGTTTGTGACTGTTTCTGTGCAATACAGGTGAATATTTGTATCAAACAAGACAGACTGCAGTTGGTTTGTCCTCATAGTAACTAGACTGTATACTGTACACTATATAAACACTGACATTTGCTCAACTTCATGTGACACTGGCATATATGGCTTTAGGAATCAAAATGGACTGTTAGTGTATGATAGTCTAAAAAATATTTCTGAGGTTGAGTAGAGACTAAGATCACCCTGTAACTGTCAGAGTCATGACCCAACTGGAATAGACTGAAACCCATGAAATAAAACCAGTTTTTCACCATCTGAACTGCGAACCAAATCTGTCACTCAAACTGCAAATGGAGACTCTGGAAAGGTAAGAGGAAAATGATAACTGAAAAAGGTGAGAGACTCATAGAGAGAGAGAGAGAAAAGGCCAGAGAGAACAATGAGGAAATGCATATTTTTAAGAGCTGACAAAACCTTTCTTCAAGAAATTCTAACAGGATAAAAACAGTAAGTAGGTGTTGATATAATTGTGACTGAGTTAAAAATATTAGACAAATGTCTAAGATTTAAGGTGATCTGTTATCATTAACTGGTGGTACAAAATAAGTGTAAAATCCCTTTAGAATCATCTATTTTTTCCACTTATGAAATATATTTATATACAATGTTAGTGGGTCCTCTTCCATAAGAGTTACCATCTTCTGTCGCCATGTTTCCACTGTAGCTCAGAATGGACAGACTCAAATACTAGGTTTGGCATTTCTTTAATAGGCTAGCACAACACAGAATCATTACTCAGTTATAACTGATCACTTTTGTGGTATAAAAACTGAATTTCAGATTGCTAAATCTTAAAGTCAATACAGAATCAGAAAACCTTATCAATCTTAGGGGGAAATTGTATTGAAAGGCAAGAAAATGAAGATTAAATAAAAGAAATAAACATGTGTATAAATTGCAATATTTGAAATAACTCCAAAGTCACACACACCTATCAATCTATATGCACAATATGTAATAATACTAATTACTAATACTAATAATACTAATGCAATATGTAATAATAATAATATAATTGCTAATTATAGCTACATATGCAAACCTCTGGACTGGAAATGCTTATGGATGTGGTCGTGGAAGACTCCATTTTGTTTTGTAGGTTTTCTGAATGGGGTGAGGACAGGTATTCAATTGTTGCAATCTGCGTTCTCACTGGTCGATACCACTATATCATGTGCACTGAAACATTGTTCATAATTTTTCTGTCAAACCAGACAATCTCACACATTTTGCTTTATATTTAATTATTTTATGGTGGCTTGGTTAAGGTCAGGGAAGGGTCTTGATCTTGCTTACTTCAGTAAAAAGTTCACTTTGATACTTGATGACCCTCCTCCTCCTCGGGACAGGAACAGTCTTGAAACCAAGCATTACCTCCATCGCGTAGGACTGCAGTGACAAAGTGGAGATGCTGGGTGGTATGGAGGCAGGTGAGTTGGAGCAGCTTTGGCAGGGAAGTCAGTTCTTTACAAGAGGAAGCACATTCAGGTAGGCAGGTAACAGATGCAGCAGCAGGTGAGCGAGATGAGGAGCTGACTGGTTGGAAGGCACAGCATCCCCTTGGACCACATCTTCCAGTGGGGGCTCTTAAGGTCAGGTGAGTCAACCTGAACATGGGCTCATGCTTTGGGATGAGCCATGGCTTAAGCTCCACAGTCCTCTTTAAAAAAAGAAAGAGTCACCTCCTGTCATTCCTGAAACTCCAAGTCTGCTGGGTCCATACTGGTCATATTATACTGTCAGGGTTTATGGAGAGATGTGGGAAAGACCCAAAATGCAGACTCCAGGCAGATGTAGAGGGAAAACCAAAAGCGAGCTTTACTTGAAGCCAATAAAAAGTCCAAGAAATAAACGGAGTTCAAAAGGTGCAAACTAAAACAATAACATGAGCAAGGAGGAAACTAAACTAGACATGACTTGAATTAAAATGCTATAGAGAATACCTGACAATAACAGGCAAAATTAAACCATAGTAGGCAGATGACATGATACAGAGCAGAAGGAGGCGGGGGTATAAATACACACAGAGTAACAAGTAACAGGAAAGAGAGGAGCAAAGATGGCAACAATCAAGGACAGGGAGTAAAACTGAACATAATGCACAAGATATGAGATAAGATAAGAACATAGACACAAGACCTAACATGACAAAAGACAAGAACACAGCAGGATACATCTAAAGGACTGAATAACTAAACATAGGGAAGGCTAAAATAAAGCTTAAATATAAACAAAAGTTGCAATAACAGAACATAAAAACTAAGAATCTCAAACTATAACAGAAACTTAGAAATTCAAGACCATAAAAGAAAATTAAAAGCATTTAAAACCAAACTTTTAAACCCTGGATCATGACACATACCTTGAATGTAAACTCTAGTATTTTTTGGATTTTTTTTACTTTATGTAAGCCTGTCACCTAACCCAACAACCTCTTGCCAGTAGTGATGGCGTTTTTAAATGTTTCCTTGAACTTGAACTTAATCCAACCAACAATTAAGTTGTAAATAAACATACTGTATTGTTGTAGTGGAACACTGTTTTTCTATTACACGGTAGAGGACAGTAATACAAACTGAGCAAGTGATTTTGACACCAGTTCCAAGTATTTAGTGTGCTACACAGAAGCTGTTGTGACCTCACTGCAGTTACACCCTGTTGTGTATTCTATTGCATGGAGAAGCAAGGAGGCTTCACATGGCGAGGAACCGAGAATGTGCTTTACATGTTGCCCCCACAAAAGACACACAAGCATTACGAAAAATCAAAATGAGTCACTCTCCTGTGAAAATAGTCTTTATGAAATTTAACATTTTTTTTAAAGAAAGTTGCCTCTGTTTAGGTGGATTGGACTGAAGTCTGTATACCAAGTATTGATATTCAGCCCTTCCTGATGTAATTGTACTATCAAGAGGGAGCAGCTTGTGGCCAGATGTCATGGGAAGACACCATTTCCCATTTGTTATTCACACACAGAATAGAAACTGCAGGAATTAGAGGTTAATTATGATAGAGAAAGTTTGGGAGAGGAAAGAGAGAGTTGTGTGTGTGGGAGAGAGAGGGAGAGCGAGAAATGGAGGAGTGTGGCAGTGAAAGTTAATTTTCATTGCTGTTCTTACTGGGTTGTGCTGCAGCTGGTGATGAATGACAGACAGAGAGCTCTCAGCTGGAGGAGGGTGGCTAATGGAATTGTACTGCATCAGCCTCAAGATTCATGAGGAAAACACACTAGGTTACTATTATTCTTTCTAAATGCCATGCCTTGTTAGGGACACCCTGCCTCATACAGAGCATGCTGGAAAAAAAACACTTTTCCAAAAAGATTTGGATTTCATATTCTGTGGACTGACTCATATTGTTTTGATTCATTGTGACATTAGCCGCAAAGAAGGGAGCATATGCATCATGGCTTATTTTATTTCCAGCCAAAATATGCTTCAAAATGCTGTTTCATAGGGCAAGTGAGTTTTCAATTGGATGATGCTAGTCATATATGGCAAATGAGTTTCCTACTGTTGATAAATATTAAACAAATATCGTGGGTAGGTAGCGGGCAGATGAAATATGGGCTTGAAAAGCATGCTGTGTGTTTATTGAGTTTAAGGTGTAATTCAACACTGATGATGTTCAGCAGAGTGTGAGACCAGCCGAGATGAGAGTGCCTTCCTATATTGCTTTCTCTTGGCTGCCTGTAGTTGTATCCTTCAAGGTGGACTCTGCTCAAGTGTACGTTTCGACTGACCATAGCGCTTTCTTCAGTGTGGTTTATAGTCCTATTGATTCACAGTTGCATTTAGTGTATTCAGTACTGGAATTATGCACAGCTAGGCTAAATCAATGTGCACAGGCAGAGTGGATAAAGTCATCATATATAGTAGCATTGATTATTCCCATTAGATTTCTCCCTTCCTACTTCACTCCCTCCCTTTATCCAACAGCCTACTGCTTCCCTAGTTTAATGAGTTGGGCATTGATAGGCAAATCATTAGTCTGCACTGGGTAAGTCAAGTGAGACATCTTTTTACAAGTGAAGAACAAAAAAGCAAAGGAGAGTAAAGACAAGAAGGAGAAAAGGAAGACATCATTTTATCATAGAAGGTAAACTGCATCCAGTCTCTGGGTGTTTCACAGTATGTCTTGGAATTTCCCATCCCCCACACTGCACTATATTCTTCATTTTCCAGTCTGCAGCCCTAACTTCTTTAGAGGATATTATGGTCCCTTGCCATCAGGAAAGCCCATTACTCCATCGCCAAAGCTTTATCCATGGAGGTATAGCTTTACTTTTTATACTTTTTGAGTGT